>JAKVIS010000304.1:0-89059 GCA_033119425.1 Bufotes viridis
AAATAAAACTGTGCCAAAACAGCATTTTTGTTGACTTGCCTGCAAAAATATAATATAGAGCAATTTAAAATCATATGTACCCCAAAATAGTACCAATAAAACTGGCACCTTATCCCATAGTTTCCAAAATGGGGTCACTTTTTGGGAGTTCCTACTGTAAGGTTCCATCAGGGGGGCTTCAAATGGGACATGGCATCTATAAACCAGTCTAGCAAAATCTACCTTCCAAAAACCATATGGAGTTCCTTTCCTTCTGAGCCCTGCCATGTGCCCCTAAATCACTTTACAACCACAAGTTGGGTGTTTCTGTAAACCGCAGAATCAGGGTAATTAATATTGAGTTTTGTTTGGAAAATCTGCCCAAAAAGAAAGAATTAGAAATTTTATCTCCATTTTCCTTTAATTCTTGTGGAACACCTAAATGGTTAACAAAGTTTTTAAAATCATTTTTGAGTAGCTTGAGGGGTGTAGTTTCTACAATGGGGTCATTTATGGGTGGTTTCCACTATGTAAGCCGCACAAAGTGACTTCAGACCTGAACTGGTCGTTAAAAAGTGGGTTTTGGAAATTTTCTTAACATTTTTAAGAATTGCTTCTAAAATTCTAAGCCTAAAAAATAAAATGCCATTTAAAAAATGATGCCAACATAAAGTAGAAATATGGGGAATGTTAAGTAATAAATATTTTATGAGGTATCACTTTCTGTTTTTAAAGCAGATAAATCAAAATTTTGAAAATTGAAAAATTTTAAAAAATTATTTTGTAAATTTGGATTTTTTACATAATCAAAGGTGAAATATATTGACTCAAATTTATGACTATCATAAAGCACAATGTGTCACGAGAAAACAATCTCAAAATGACTTGGACAAATAATAGTGTTCCAAAGTTATTACCACATAAAATTACAGATTTGCAAAACATGGCCTGGAGAGGAAGGTGAAAACTGCCCCGGGGTTGAAAGGGTTAAAGAACAATGGAGGAACAGGAGATCCATTTGAATAACACACCAGCTCAACCAACTCCAGCATGAAATATCAACCGCGTGGTAAGCAGTGTGAGTCAGAACTAAATACGGCCTCAGTAATGACCCACAAGCTGCACCTGACAAGAGGTATGGTCATTACCAAACAACAACACTGCAAGATGAAAACAGAGAGACTGTGCAGACAGTCTCTCAGATCTTCTCACCTCTCTCATGGGAGGGACTGTGACAGCTTTTCAACATATAACTGCACCACACAAAGGCAAATAAGACATACTGTTGAAATATTTCCTTGTAATAAACCCTGTTAATGGCTGCATCAAACATCACTTGCACCCTAATATCAAGAATGGTTTACTGGAATTACAGAGCTGTATAAAAACAATTTGGATCCCCAGCCAATGCAGCAAGTTGTTATAGGATTGTTCCTATTACCCAGTCTGTAACCTCCCCGACTGAACCCTGTTCTACATAAATACTTTGGAATGATTCATCCCTATCCTTTCCCAGTACTTATATATAACTTTTTCAACACAATCAAGTCTTTCCTATGATTGTCCCTAGTGCCTGCTTACATCTGTCCCTGCACTAAGTATGCTGGTAAATGGCAAAATCTAAGATGGATGCCACTATTTATAGTGCTGTGACATTACGGGATTGGCTACTGATTGGCTGCATGCATGGAATTGTGGGTGATCCCACCTTCCCAGAGTTCCTTGCCCCATGTCCTCACACATGCAGCAACCATTTTAGGAAAAAATGGGATTTGTTACCATGAAGCATTCGGCTTATTTCACATTTGATGGCAAATATTATTTACAGATTAAGGGGACAGCAATGGGCACGGTTGATGCACCGAGTTTCGCTAATCTGTTCTTAGGGTGGTGGGAAGATCGTATAGCATTCAGGGAATTAAATACACATTACACTATTCACATTTTATTTTGTGGGCGTTATAGAGATTATATTTAGATTTTTTCAGGATGGCACTGAAACTGAATTTTGGAATTGTACAAAGAGTCTAAATGAGAACAAGATAGGCCTAAAGTTCAAAGAAGAAATACAACAGGAAAGCCTCAATTTCCTGGATCTGAGAATAGTCCTGCGACCTAACGGCAGTGTCGCAACGGACATCTACAGAAAACCGACAGCAACTACCAGCTTCCTGCAATGGAAAAGCTTCCATCCTGTGTCACTTAAAAAGGTATTCCAATGGGACAATATTTGAGAGCAAGACAGAATTGTACAGATGAACTTGCCTTTCAGCAAGAGAGCGATCTATTGCATCGAAAAAGTTATCCTTCATGGAGAGTATAATAGAGAAATAATACCGACAGAACCTGTTTACTTCAAAAAAGGGAAAATAAAGATGAAAATAAAATAGTACGCTGTATAGGTTCTTTTGATTTGCAACATGAAACCATCTTTAGGATCCTGAGGCACTGGCATGTCCTGTGGGCAGATAGGGATCTCGAGAAAGTGATAATTACTAATCCCGCAATTACATATAGGAGAGATAGAAACCTCAAAGAGATGTTAGTACATAGCCATTTTCAACGAACAAGTAAAACTAAAATATGGCTAGCCAGTAAAGATTCTTACCATGTGGGGGATGTACTTTCTGTACATTTATGAACCCCACAAGTGAATTTACAAATCCAATTGGCAACAAAAAATATTTGATAAAAGACTACTTCAATTGTAAAACCACAGATGTAGTATATGCCATCCAATGTAATTGCCCCAAACTGTATGTCGGCAAAATGATCCAAGAACTAAGGAGACACATCTCTAAACATCTAAGTCATATTAATACGAAAGAAGATACACTTCTTTCCAGACATATAAGGAATTATCCCCAAGGAAATCCCTCTGTCTTGAAAGTATGGGGTATACAAAGAATGAAAATTGTTCAAAGACAAGGAGATATTGATAGGAAACTGCAACAAGAAGAAACCAAATGGCTATATCGTCTGAACTCCCTATCACCTTTGGGACTGAAGGTTTTACTTATTGATCCTTCTAATAAGAGGTTAACATTTGAACTGACACCTCTATAGCTATGGAAATTATTTAGAATCACCTATAATTGTCTAAGAGAAAACAATGAATTGAGAGATATACCACCTGATATACATTATGGAATTGATTATGATACATCTATGTACATATAAGATCCCCCAATAATAATCAAAATAATAACTGAATCCAAATAATTTAAATGGAAATGGTTCATATTCTGACTAACAAAAGGAATTAACAGGTAGCAAGATATAGTATGAAATATTATTGTGGGATTCTGATTTTCAATTTATGAATTTTTAATTTTAAATCTTTGTGCATAAATTGCATAAAGTGATGTCATTAATATCAAGATATCCAACAGTATAAAAATTCATATTAGTACCTGTAAAAGTAGAAGAAAGCACCGCACCAATATCTGGCAGCTCAATGGATTAATATCTAATGAGTACATCATGAATAAATAATTGTGACAAAATGTATTATATTAATTTCATATCAGGCCTATTTTGTTTTATTTACTGACATCATGTAAAAAAAGTTACCAACTGATCGTCAAATTATAATCATGAGTGTGGTAAATAATAAATAATCAATAAGTAGGATCATGATATATTATAAACCATATTTCCACTAGTATGTATATAAGTCATCCAGTAATTGTTAATTACAACCATAATTACAGCAAATAATTTAAAAGCATGACTATGATATACCAATTATTATAAAGTATAGTTGTATAGTGGATGAAAAATCTATTCAGTAAATCTAAGAGCTGGTAAAATCATGAATAATGTAAAACAAAAAGGGAGATAGTCATGATACTAATAATCATTTGTCAAAGAATAAAATGGGGTAACAGTGGAGAAGAGAAGCCTGTACTAGTGTTGAGCGAGCATGCTCGGCCGAACACCAGTTCAATTATAGGCACACATGCACGGACATGCAGCACCCACACAGGAATTTTATTATTACTGATATATATATATATATATATATATATATATATATATATATATATATTAGAGTTATTCCTGAAGTATATAAATGTTTTGCTAGAGGTAGTTGTGCATTGTGTGTGTGTATATATACACTTATGTGTGTGTATTGTGGGGAGTTGCTCTGGTAGACAGTGGAGCGGGTGCAGTATAGAGGCAAAGAGAGTCCAGGTAGTGCAGCAAACAGTGTTTTATTTCACACTTGCACAAACAAAACTCAAAACAGTCACTTAGTGTTACTTCACACACATAGCAAAAACTTGAGGCAAAACAAAAGTCCAAGACGGGATCAAATCACCTGTGTGGTTTAGGTGCGTGTTCGCACCCGGCTGTCAGCCCAGCCGCAGGGAAGTCCAACCTCAGGCTTCCAGGCAGACTGCACGCCTCTTTGCAAGCTCTTGCTTCCAGCCCTGAGAGCTCCACAGAACGCCAGCAGTTTCCAGGTTAATCACCTCAAATCCTAGGTGTCAGTTCACACCTGGCTGAATGCTCGGCAACACAAAAAGTCCACTGACCGTCTTTACATGGCCTGCTCTCTGACACACAGGTCTCAGCTTTTCAGCCCAGCACAGGGCTCAGATCCCAAACACAGAGAGAGGCCTTTGCATAAACCCAGCTGTCTTTTAAAGGCAGCTAGGTATTAACCAAAAACCCGGACCGGCACCTAAAATCCGTTCCAGTATTTGCCCTCACCTGGCTGCAATCAACCCAGCAGCACAGACTGAGAGGAAAATGCCAGTTTTTTTTTACCACCAAACCTCTCACTGTGTCACATACCCCCTTTGTTCAACCCTGAGGGTGAACACACGCCAGACAGTATACCCAGAACCGGGCACTCGCATTTCCCTGTAACTGCCCTGCTCTGTGTTCCACTGAAAATCTAAAGTTCTGAAGTCACCCGGACCCTCTGGTGACCCAGGACTTTACTTCTTTGTCCAGGTGGTGACAGGCTGCGGCCAACCCCATATCACTCCTTCAGAGATGGCTTGTCGCGAGCCACGGGCACCTGGTACGGCTTTAACCAGACTTTTGCCTGGGGCTCCAGTGACAATATCACGGTGAGTTATGGAAGGGCATTCAGGAAATCACAGAACACCTCTGTGTTCTGACTAACAAACTCCTTGGCTCTCTGAGTCTGTTCAGTGGAAAGGCTGTCAGTAATTTTATCTGTGGCAGCCGCTTCCCTGTTAGCAGACAGAGGGACCGGAATCTCTTTCCCTAGATAAACCGGCCGTAGTTGTTCTCAATATAAGTCTCTCCTAACCTTCCAAGGTTTCCGTAAATTTACATGGTAGACCGGCTCCGGCTTTGCTGTCCTGGCTGGTGTACCTTGTAATTTGGGTCTCCAACTTTTCTGTGCCATTTATGGGTCCCTTCCCTCACCCACCGGACCTACTGTGGGTCCCTCTGCCTATGGGTTTCTGGGGTTCTAACACCTCACCTGGGCTAGGCCTCACTACTGGAAGTTTTCCTACCTGTCTGAGAACTGAGCGTACAATGGCGGCCACAGGGCTGAGGAACAATGGAAAGTCTCTTCCTATTATCACATCATAGGGCATACTCGTGGTTACAGCCACCTCATGGACCTGCCTGCCGGCTGCGTGCTTACAGACAACTGAGCAGTGGGGTATTCTTTAAATATCCATGAATGCTGAAAACCCTGACTCTCCCGGCCTGTAAACTCTGTGGGTCGCACCAGGAAAGCCCTCACCAGGGTCACCTGACTCCCGAATCCAGCAAAGCTGCCACTGGAGTGTCTCCCACCTCCACCCGACACAAATGTTCATCATGGATAACCTCTGACACATCGACCCTTCTGGCATACAATGACTGTCGATACCCAAAGTTTACATCCATGGGCTCACCCAGGAGGGGACAGTTGGCCCAATACATGGCCAGGCTCCTGGCACCGCCAGCATGATTATAGAGTCCCGATCCCCAAGGGCACATCCACGTGCGGTCTTTCTCAGCTCAGGCCACAGGGTCTGGGGGAGGGATTTTCTGGGTTTTATTACTCCCTTCCCCAGAGTTCCCCCTTAAGTTCCTCAGTAGCCCCCATAACGTTCGACCAGGTCCAACATCTCCAGGTCACTAGTAGGAGGTGTCTGGCCAACCCAGCACTGGAGGGGTAGTGGCAATGCCCTCCAGAATTTGTCCTTCTAATACTGGTCCAGCATAGCAGTGGGACTAAATACGTCAGGCGGTAGCCATTTTTGTAAGTTTTAGCAAATTGTAATACTGGGTTCAGTGCTGGCTCAGCTGGGTTAAACTCCCTCTGATGTACCCGCTGGGCCCTGACCACACATTCACCCCCAGTCTCGCCAGGATCTCACCCTTGACCACAGAGTAGTCTGCCGCTTGGTCGTCCGGTAAATCAAAGTAAACCTGTTGGGGTCCTGGCGCCAGAAGCGGAGCGATGACCTCCAGCCCACTGGTCTCGGGGTAGTCTCTCTCTCACGGCCACCTTTTCGAACATCGCCAAGTAGGTTTCAACATCATCTGTCGGTGTCATCTTGGGAGCGAGCCATGCTAGGACTGCTTTCCGGGCATCGTGCACTCCTGAAGGCATCCCTGACTTTTCTATCACCATTACGTGTTGCAGCAGCCGCTGGTTCGTGTCCTGCTGTCGCTGATTAGCCTCTAGCAGTTGTCTGTTCGTCTCTTGCTGCTGTGCGATGGCCTGCTGTTGGACAAGTAAGGCTTCTTCATGTCTCTTTTGCTGCTGTGCGATTGCCTGCTGTTGGACAAGTAAGGCTTCATCATGTCTCTTTTGCTGTTGTGTGATGGCCTGCTGTTGCTTTAAGTTGGCCTGGACAAGCTGCTTTATCATCTCCTCCATCTTGTCCTGTGTTGGTGGTTGCAGCTTGGCAGGCTTAATCCAGGACATACAACAGTGCCCAAAAAAAAAATGCTACAAAAAGTTTTGGATTCCCGCCAGCCTCACTGCAATTGCCCGCATCCTCCAACAAATGTGGGGAGTTGCTCTGGTAGACAGTGGAGCGGGTGCAGTATAGAGGCAAAGGGAGTCCAGGTAGTGCAGCAAACAGTGTTTTATTTCACACTTGCACAAACAAAACTCAAAACAGTCACTTAGTGTTACTTCACACACATAGCAAAAACTTGAGGCAAAACAAAAGTCCAAGACGGGATCAAATCACCTGTGTGGTTTAGGTGCGTGTTCGCTCCCGGCTGTCAGCCCAGCTGCAGGGAAGTCCAACCTCAGGCTTCCAGGCAGACTGCACGCCTCTTTGCAAGCTCTTGCTTCCAGCCCTGAGAGCTCTACAGAACACCAGCAGTTTCCAGGTTAATCACCTCAAATCCTAGGTGTCAGTTCACACCTGGCTGAATGCTCGGCAACACAAAAAGTCCACTGACCGTCTTTACATGGCCTGCTCTCCTGACACACAGGTCTCAGCTTTTCAGCCCAGCACAGGGCTCAGATCCCAAACACAGAGAGAGAGCCGTTTGCATAAACCCGGCTGTCTTTTAAAGGCAGCTAGGTATTAACCCAAAAACCCGGAATGGCACCTAAAATCCGGTCCAGTATTTGCCCTCACCTGGCTGCAATCAACCCAGCAGCACAGGCTGAGAGGAAAATGCCTGTTTTTTTACCACCAAACCTCTCACTGTGTCACAGTATATATATATATATATTGTGGTAAGGTGCAGGGTGCCGTCGTGGATGGCAGGTATGTGTCACCGAGGTTCATAGCCTCGGTGAGGTAAGAGCCCGTTTTTGTTGATGTCAGCAGCAGCTAGTGCTACTGACAGAGTTTAAATAGCATGGCTGCAAAGCCGATCCGGGCCGGCTCTTACCGGGAGCAGCTAAAGTGTAGGGTGGGTGGCTGCTCCCCACGACCCAGTCCTGGTTTTGGGCTGGGTTTAAAAGCTCAGCCAGCTCAGCAGCTGGAGGCTGTGATTATCCTGGAGCTGCTAACAGGGCTGGGAGTTCTCTGTCCTGGAGGAAAGAGCTCAGCAAGGAGGTGTTTTGTTCCTGGCTACCTGAAGCTGGATTCTCCTGCGGCTGGGCCGACAGCGTGGTGCGAACCTGCACCTACACCTCCCAGGTGACTGAACCTGTGTTGGCCTGTTTTTGTTTTGCCACGTTATTTCCGTTGTGTGTGAACTGTCACCAAGAGACTGTTTTTCATTTATGGTGTGCAAGTGTGAATAAAACACTGTTTGTTGCACAATCTGGACTCCTTGTTTTGCCTCTAAACTGCACCCGCACTGCTGTCTACCAGAGCGACTCCCCACATTTGGTGGCGGATGCGGGCATGCGCAGTGAGGCTGGCGTGAACGCCGAACTTTGTTTTTGTGCTGAGCAAAAGTGAATGTCCTATATTAGGCCGGCAAAGTTGCAGCCTGTGATCTCTGGCAACATGGAGGCTGCTGTGAAGGCTCTCGTAGAAGCTAACGTGCAGCAGCGGGAGACCAACCAGTTACTGCTACAACATGTGATGGCATTACAGGCGGCCGGAGCGTCCACCACGTCCATGATGCCCGGAAGCGGTCCGTGCGGCGATCCCAAAGATGACCCCGCAGACGGCGTGGAGACATACCTAGCGGTCTTTGAGAAGGTCGCCGTGAGGAAAAAGTTACCCCGTGACCAGTGGGCCGAAGTGGTTGCTCCGTTCCTGGCATCCGGACCCCAGCAAGTTTTTTGATTTGGCAGACGACCAGGCTGCTGACTATTCACGGTGAAGGGGAGATCCTGGCCAGACTGGGGGTAAACGTGTTGGTCCGGGCTCAGCGTGTCCACCAGTGGGACTTTAGCGTGGCTGAACCCGCCAGGCCGCAGTACTATGAGTTGCTGCACAGGTTGCAAAAATGGCTGCAGCCTGAGGTTCTGAGTCCGACTGCTATGCTGGACCGGCTGCTGGCTGACATGTTTTGGAGGGCCTTGCCTTACCCCCTTCAACACTGGATCGGCCAGGTATCCCCACCAATGCCCTTGAGATGGTCGACCTGGTGGAGCGATATGAGGCCACCAGAAACCTGCAGGGGTTCTTTTGGGAGGGGCCAGTCAAACCCGGAAATCTCCACCCCAGTCCGCGGCCGGCCAAACCCGCCCGGGAGGTACCTCTTGCAGATCCGTCCCCAGTGGTCTGCTGGCAGTGTCGGGAGCCTGGACACATAAGGGCCAACTGTCCACAGTGGGGGGAACCCATGGAGACTAATTATGGGTACCGGGCTTCCATGTATGCCCGGAGACTGTGTGCGACCGGCATCCCGAGACAATAGACAGTCGTCATCTGTGCCAGGTGCAAGTCGGGGATAACCTGGCAGTGGCGCTGTTGGACTCAGGGAGCCTGGTAACCCTGGTAAGTGCTGCCCTGGTACAGCCCACCCAGTATACGGGCCGGAAAGTTGGGGGTGGTGTGCATACACGGAGACTTAAGGACTATCCCACTGCTGAAATGTCTCTGTCCACGGCGGCCGGCACCTGGACTTGTGAAGTGGCGATCTCCGCCAAACTACCGTATGAACTAATAGTTGGGAGAGACTTCCCTGGTTTTCCGTCACTATGGCCTGAGGTGAAAGTGACTAATAGCCCTGAGACAGGGGTAGCCCTAGCAGAGTGGCCTGGTTCCTGTGGGAGGCCAGAGCCCTGGGAGCCCGAGTCCGAAGGGCCTGCGGTAGGGGTGACCACCACTTCTGTGATAGAGGGAGACACCCCACTGAGTGTAATGGTGGGAGACATGGAGGACTTGCCACCAGGTCCTGAGTTGGCAGACCTCCACGTCTCCGGAGATAATTTGGGACCGCCCAACACCGGGACCAAACCCTAACCAGGGCCTGGGAGAATGTGCTGGAAATTGATGGTAAACCCCAGAAACCAGGGGCTGAATTAATGTTCCCACGATTTATTGTTCTGCAGGATATGTTGTATCGGGTGAACCAAATCCGAGAGTGAACCTGTTGAACAGTTGGTGGTGCCCACAGCGTATCGCAAGCTTGTCATGGGCTTGCCCACCAACATGTTCTTGGGGACACCTGGGGTGGCAGAAAACCCAGGACCGCATACTGCAGCGGTTTTATTGGCCCGGTGTGTTCAAGGAGGTAGAAGATTATTGTAAGTCCTGTCCAACCTGTCAGATAACTAGCCCCCAGCCACATTTCCGTAGTCCTCTGGTACCTCTGCCAATTATTGAAGTACCGTTTGAGCGAGTCGCTATGGATTTAATTGGGCCTGTACCAAAGTCTGCCAGGGGCCACCAACACATTCTGGTAGTTCTCGACTATGCCACTCGGTATCCGGATGCGGTGCCTCTGCGACATACCTCAGCTAAGCTCATTGCTAGAGTTGAGCGAACACCTGGAAGTTCGGGTTCGACGAGTTCGGCCGAACTTTCGAAAAATGTTCGGGTTCGGGATCCGAACTCGACCCGAACTTCATCCCGAACCCGAACCCCATAGAAGTCAATGGGGACCCGAACTTTTGGGCACTAAAAAGGCTGTAAAACACACCCGGAAAGGGCTAGAGGGCTGCAAAAGGCAGCAAAATGTAGTTAAATCCCCTGCAAACAAATGTAGATAGGGAAATGATGAGTTAACATAAAATAAATAAAAATTAAACAATATTAATTGGAGTGAGGTCCCATAGCACAGAATCAGGCTTCAAGTCACCCACCAATGGAGAAGGTCACTTACTATTATTTTGACCACAGCACCCAGACAAAGGAGAGGGTCCCACAGCAGAGAACCAGGCATCATATCACCCACCACAGGAGTAGGCCACCATTTAGTTACTTTGACCCCTACACCCAGACGGAGGAGAGGTTACACAGCAGAGAATCAGGCATTTAGATCACCCACCACAGGAGTAGGCCACCATTGAATCAGACCCCGGCAACCATGTCAGATGGCACAAGCATAAGCTTTATATCAATCAGCACAGGAGAAGGCGACTTTGACAGACTTTGACCCCTACACCGGACGGAGGAGAGAGGTTTCAAAGCAGAGAATCAGGCATTTAGATCACCCACCACAGGAGTAGGCCCCAATTTAATGGGACCCCGGCAACCATGTCAGATGGCACAACCATCAGCTTCATATCCAATCAGCACAGGAGAGCGACTTTGAAAGACTTTGACCCCTACACCCAGACGGAGGAGAGGGTTTCACAGCAGAGAATCAGGCATTTAGATCACCCACCACAGGAGTAGGCCCCCATTGAATCAGACCCTGGCAACCATGTCCAGATGGCACAACCATCAGCTTTATATCAATCAGCACAGGAGAAGGCGACTTTGAAAGACTTTGACCCCTACACCCAGATGGAGGAGAGGTTTCACAGCAGAGAATCAGGCATCATATCAACCACCACAGGAGAAGCCACCATTTAGTTACTTTGACCCCTGCACCCAGGAAGAGGAGAGAGGCACCACAGCACATATTCTGGCATCATATCAGCCACCACAGGAGAAGCCACCATTGAGTTACTTTGACCCCTGCACCCAGGAAGAGGAGAGAGGCCCCACAGCACATATTCTGGCATCATACTAACCACCACAGGAGAAGCCACCATTGAGTTACTTTGACCCCTGCACCCAGGAAGAGAGAGAGGCCCCACAGCACATATTCTGGCATCATATCAGCCACCACAGGAGAAGCCACCATTGAGTTACTTTGACCCCGCACCCAGGAAGAGGAGAGAGGCACCACAGCACATATTCTGGCATCATATCAGCCACCACAGGAGAAGCCACCATTGAGTTACTTTGACCCCTGCACCCAGGAAGAGGAGAGAGGCCCCACAGCACATATTCTGGCATCATACTAACCACCACAGGAGAAGCCACCATTGAGTTACTTTGACCCCTGCACCCAGGAAGAGGAGAGAGGCACCACAGCACATATTCTGGCATCATATCAGCCACCACAGGAGAAGCCACCATTGAGTTACTTTGACCCCTGCACCCAGGAAGAGGAGAGGCACCACAGCACATATTCTGGCATCATACTCAGCCACCACAGGAGAAGCCACCATTGAGTTACTTTGACCCCTGCACCCAGGAAGAGGAGAGAGGCCCACAGCACATATTCTGGCATCATATCCAGCCACCACAGGAGAAGCCACCATTGAGTTACTTTGACCCCTGCACCCAGGAAGAGGAGAGAGGCACCACAGCACATATTCTGGCATCATATCAGCCACCACAGGAGAAGCCACCATTGAGTTACTTTGACCCCGCACCCAGGAAGAGGAGAGGCACCACAGCACATATTCTGGCATCATATCCAGCCACCACAGGAGAAGCCACCATTGAGTTACTTTGACCCCGCACCCAGGAAGAGGAGAGAGGCACCACAGCACATATTCTGGCATCATATCAGCCACCACAGGAGAAGCCACCATTGAGTTACTTTGACCCCTGCACCCAGGAAGAGAGAGAGGCCCACAGCACATATTCTGGCATCATATCAGCCACCACAGGAGAAGCCACCATTTAGTTACTTTGACCCCTTCACCCAAACAGAGGAGAGAGGTTCCACATCAGAGAATCAGGCATCATATCAACCACCACAGGAGTAGGCCACAATTTAGTTTATTTGACCCCTGCACCCAGGAAGAGGAGAGGCCCCACAGCACATATTCTGGCATCATATCACACACCACAGGAGAAGGCCTCTTTCAGTGATTTAGGCCTTTGGACCCAGACAGAGGAGAGAGGTCAGAGATTAGCTTCATATCCCCAGCACAGCAGAAGACCGCTTTATTTGACTTAGGCCTCAGCACCCAGACAGAAGACAGAGGTAGCATGGCAGAGGTTATGGCTTCATGTCACCCGTTAGTTTAACCGGCCACTTTCATCTGGTTAGGCCCCGGCGCCCAGACAGAGAAGAGTTTCATTCAACTGTGGGTTTCATAAAATTTGTATCAAATAAAGAAGTGGCCCGTAGCACAACAAGACATGTTTTAGGCAGTTAATAAGGACTACTCTGCACAAGGGAGGGACAGGTCCTGTGGGATCCATGCCTGGTTCATCTTTATGAAGGTCAGCTTGTCCACGTTGGCTGTGGACAGGCGGCTGCGCTTGTCAGTAATGGCGCCCCTGCCGTGCTGAATACGCGTTCAGATAAAGCGCTGGCCGCCGGGCAGGAAAGCACCTCCAAGGCATAACATGCTAACTCTGGCCACGTGGACAATTTCGAAACCCAGTAGTTGAATGGGGCCGAACCATCCGTCAGGATGTGGAGGAGTGTGCAGACATACTGTTCAACCATGTTAGTGAAATGCTGCCTCCTGCTAACACGTTCCGTATCAGGTGTCGGTGCAGATAGCTGTGGCGTGGAGACAAAACTTTTCCACATTTCTGCCATGCTAACCCTGCCCTCAGATGAGCTGGCCGTGACACAGCTGCGTTGGCGACCTCTTGCCACTCCTCTGCCTTCACCTTCCACCTGTTCCCCTGTGACATGTGGGAATGCTCTCAAGAGCGCCTCTATCAGCGTGCGCTTGTACTCGCGCATCTTACGGTCGCGCTCAGTTCAGGAATTAAAGTGGGCACATTGTCTTTATACCGGGGATCCAGCAGGGTGGCCACCCAGTAGTCTGCACACGTTAAAGCGTGGGCAACTCTGCTGTCGTTGCTTGCAGGCATTGGAGCATATATTCGCTCATGTGGGCCAGGCTACCCATGGGTGAGGACAAGCTGTCCTCTGTGGGAGGCGTATCGTCATGCGTCCACCGTATCCCCCAGCCACGCACCAGTGATGGGCCTGGGCTGCCACCCCGCTGTGAACTTGCGTCATCCTCGTCCCCCTCCACCTCCTCCTCCTCATCCTCCTCGTCCTCCAGTACAGTGCCTTGGCTGGCGACTTGTGAACCTGTCCTCTGCTGCTTAAACAAACCTCCCTCTGAGCCACTTCGAACAGACTGGCCCGAAAGTGTTAGAAACGAGCCCTCATCCTCCTCCTCCTCCTCCACCTGGGCCACCTCCTCTAACATCATTGCCCTAAGTGTTTTCTCAAGGAGACATAGAAGTGGTATTGTAACGCTGATAACAGTGTCATCGCCACTGGCCATGTTGGTGGAGTACTCGAAACAGCGCAGCAGGGCACACAGGTCTCGCATGGAGGCCCAATCATTGGTGGTGAAGTGGTGCTGTTCGGCGAGTGCGACTGACCGCGGCGTGCTGCAGCTGAAACTCCACTATGGCCTGCTGCTGCTCGCACAGTCTCTCCAGCATGTGCAAGGTGGAGTTCCACCGGGTGGGCACGTCGCATATGAGGCGGTGAGCGGGAAGGCCGAAGTTCCGCTGTAAGCGCAGACAGGCGAGCAGCGGCAGGATGTGAGCAGGCGGAGCGCGCACAGGCGGCCCGCACTTTATGCAGCAGCTCTGACATGTTGGGGTAGTGGTGAATGAACCTCTGCACCACCAAGTTCAGCACATGCGCCAGGCAAGGGATGTGCGTCAAACCGGCTAGTCCCAGAGCTGCCACGAGATTTCGCCCATTATCGCATACCACCAGGCCTGGCTTGAGGCCCACCGGCAGAAACCACTCGTCGGTCTGTTGTTCAATACCCCGCCACAACTCCTTTGCGCTGTGGGGCCTGTCCCCCAAACATATGAGTTTCAGAATGGCCTGCTGACGTTTACCGGGCTGTGCTGAAGTTGGTGGTGAAGGTGTGTGGCTGACCGGATGAGCTGGTGGAAGCAGTGGAGGAGGAAGCCGAGTAGGAGGAGGAGGCTACAGGAGGCAGAGAATGATGCCCCTGCGATCCTAGGGGCGGAAGGACGTGCGCCAAGGAACTGTCCGCCGGGGCCCAGCCGCCACTACATTCATCCAGTGTGCAGTTAGTGAGATATAGCGTCCCTGGCCGTGCTTACTGGTCCACGTATCTGTGGTTAGGTGGACCTTGCCACAAATGGCGTTGCGCAGTGCACACTTGATTTTATCGGACACTTGCATGTGCAGGAAGGCACGGCTGTCTTGGAGAAGTAGTGGCGGCTGGGAACCACATACTGCGGGACAGCCATGGCCATCAGCTGTTTGAAGCTGTCTGTGTCCACCAGCCGGAATGACAGCATTTCAAAGGCCAGCAGTTTAGAAATGCTGGCGTTCAGGCCAAGGGCTCGAGGGTGACTCGGGGAATTTGCGCTTCCTCTCTAAGGTTTGAGATATTGAGAGCTGAACGCTGCTGTGTGATATAGTGGAGGCGCTAGTTGACGGTGGCGGTGGTGGTGGTGTCGGTGGCACATCCTCTGTTTGCTGCTCGGCAGGTGGCAACATTCCTCTCGAGGCGGAAGCCGAGGCAGCAGCAGTAGAGGGAGCAGGGGAGCCTCAGCGAGTGCCTGGTTTTTAAGGTGTGTACCCCACTGCAGTTCATGCTTTGCATGTAGATGCCTGGTCATGCAGGTTGTGCTGAGGTTCAGAACGTTAATGCCTCGCCTCAGGCTCTGATGGCAGAGCGTGCAAGTCACTCGGGTCTTGTCGGTAGGACATTGTTTAAAGAAGTGCCATGCCAGGGAACTCTTTGAAGCTGCCTTTGTGGGGCTGGGTCCCTGTTGGCGATGTCCAGTAGCAGGCGAACTCTGGGGCGGCGGCTCGTCTGCTTGGCCCCCTGCTCCCTCTTTGGCTTCGCTGTTGTCTCGGTCTCACCACTACCTCTTCCTCTGAACTGTGAAAGTCATCGCCCACGACCTTCAGTCCATGTGGGGTCTAAGACCTCATCGTCCTCTGCATCGTCTTCCACCCAGTCTCCCTCCCTGACCTCCTCCTGTTCAGTCTGCACACTGCAAAAGACGCGGCAGTGGGCACCTGTGTTTCGTCATCATCAGAGAGTGCGGTGACTCTGCTGTGGTGGTATTCCCATGTCCTCTTCATCTGGAGACATAAGTGGTTGTGCGTCAGTGCATGGTATGTCTTCCTCCACTGGGGAAGGGCTAGGTGGACGCCCCTGGGAAACCCTGGAAGCAGAGTCTTCAAACAGAAGAAGAGACTGCTGCATAACTTGTGGCTCAGACCGTTTCCCTGATATGCTTGGGGGTGATGTGACAGACTGATGGGCTTGGTTTTCAGGTGCCACCTGTGCGCTTTCGCAGAAGACTGGGTGGAAGACCATGTGGTGAGCGTGCTGGAAGCACTGTCGGCCACCCAATCGATTAATGCCTGTACCTGCTCAGGCCTTACCATCCTAAGAGCGGCATTGGGCCCCACGAGATATTGCGGTACATTCTGCCGGCTAGTTGAGGAGTTCGTTCCCTACTGTGTGCGCCTGGGGCCGAGCGGCCACGTCCTCTACCAGCAACAGAGGCTCCACGGACACCACCACGACCAGCGTCCTCGTCCCTTAATAGTATTTTTTCTTCATTGTTGCGATTCAACTCGCACCACAATGAAATATATTATTTTTATAAGCAAAAATCCCCTCACTGGAATACTTTCAGTCTTTTGACTGTATGGATTACAGATGGAATGACTGTTATATGTGAGTACCGCTTTCTTTGACAGATTCTAGTATGGGTACATATATGTTTTCCCAACCCCAGCACATTAGTTTGCTAATTCCAGATGTATGAAAGCATGAGGCCTAACTGTATCTAGTATATTGAGCATCAGATAAACTAACTTGGCCTTTTTAAATAAAAAAAAATTCCCTCACTGGAATACTTTCAGTCTTTTGACTGTATGGATTACAGATGGAATGACTGTTATATGTGAGTACCGCTTTCTTTGACAGATTCTAGTATGGGTACATATATGTTTTCCCAACCCCAGCACATTAGTTTGCTAATTCCAGATGTATGAAAGCATGAGGCCTAACTGTATCTAGTATATTGAGCGCCAGATAAACTAACTTGGCCTTTTTTAAATAAAAAAAATTCCCTCACTGGAATACTTTCAGTCTTTTGACTGTATGGATTACAGATGGAATGACTGTTATATGTGAGTACCGCTTTCTTTGACAGATTCTAGTATGGGTACATATATGTTTTCCCAACCCCAGCACATTAGTTTGCTAATTCCAGATGTATGAAGCATAGGCCTAACTGTATCTAGTATATTGAGCGCCAGATAAACTAACTTGGCCTTTTTAAATAAAAAAAATTCCCTCACTGGAATACTTTCCAGTCTTTTGACTGTATGGATTACAGATGGAATGACTGTTATATGTGAGTACCGCTTTCTTTGACAGATTCTAGTATGGGTACATATATGTTTTCCCAACCCCAGCACATTAGTTTGCTAATTCCAGATGTATGAAAGCATGAGCCTAACTGTATCTAGTATATTGAGCGTCAGATAAACTAACTTGGCCTTTTTTAAATAAAAAAATTCCCTCACTGGAATACTTTCAGTCTTTTGACTGTATGGATTACAGATGGAATGACTGTTATATGTGAGTACCGCTTTCTTTGACAGATTCTAGTATGGGTACATATATGTTTTCCCAACCCCAGCACATTAGTTTGCTAATTCCAGATGTATGAAACATAGGCCTAACTGTATCTAGTATATTGAGCGCCAGATAAACTAACTTGGCCTTTTTAAATAAAAAAAATTCCCTCACTGGAATACTTTCAGTCTTTTGACTGTATGGATTACAGATGGAATGACTGTTATATGTGAGTACCGCTTTCTTTGACAGATTCTAGTATGGGTACATATATGTTTTCCCAACCCCAGCACATTAGTTTGCTAATTCCAGATGTATGAAAGCATGAGCCTAACTGTATCTAGTATATTGAGCGCCAGATAAACTAACTTGGCCTTTTTAAATAAAAAAATTCCCTCACTGGAATACTTTCAGTCTTTTGACTGTATGGATTACAGATGGAATGACTGTTATATGTGAGTACCGCTTTCTTTGACAGATTCTAGTATGGGTACATATATGTTTCCCAACCCCAGCACATTAGTTTGCTAATTCCAGATGTATGAAAGCATGAGCCTAACTGTATCTAGTATATTGAACGCATGAGATAAACTAACTTGGCCTTTTTAAATAAAAAAATTCCCTCACTGGAATACTTTCAGTCTTTTGACTGTATGGATTACAGATGGAATGACTGTTATATGTGAGTACCGCTTTCTTTGACAGATTCTAGTATGGGTACATATATGTTTTCCCAACCCCAGCACATTAGTTTGCTAATTCCAGATGTATGAAAGCATGAGCCTAACTGTATCTAGTATATTGAGCAGCCAGATAAACTAACTTGGCCTTTTTAAATAAAAAAAATTCCCTCACTGGAATACTTTATGGCTTTTCACTGTATGGATTACAGGTGGACTGGTATTAGTAGGGGTGACACAAGCACACCCAAGTCCCTGATGTAGGATTTCTATGGCACAGACCACTATTACAAGTGATTAATGGGCGTTGGGAGAGATTGTGCTGCAGCACTAGTCCCAAGATGGCCGCCGCCTATCAGCCCAGTAACATGTGCCACAAAATGGTCTGCACAACCTTTAAAAAAAAATAGCCTTGGACTGTGCTGCTAAATCGCTATTGGTCTGAATCCCAGGTGTAGATGTCTGACTTGTTTGGAGCTTTGGAATGCACACTGTGGCAGCTTCTGCTGCAGCACTACAAGTCGCAAAATGGCGGCGGCGGTCAGCCTAGGTACATGTGGATGGAAAAATCACTCTGGCCACTCTAAAAATAGCCAATCCCTATCAAAAAAGCAGCTCAGCTGCAGTTGTTCAGATGAATCACAGGTGGAGGAGAGAAATTTGCTTCCAGTTATTCAATTATCCCTGCCTATTCTCGCCCTAGCATCAGCTCGTCTATCCCTGTTCTATTCACATCGGGAGTGAGCACGTCCCGACGTGCGCACAAGCTTATAAAGAGGCTGAGTCACATGCTGCACTTGGCCAATCACAGCCTTGCCAATAGTAGGCATGGCTGCGATGGCATCTTAGGGCAAGTAGTATGATGCATGTTGATTGGCTGCTTTGCAGCCTTTCAAAATGCGCCAAAATACATGCCGAACGACAAACCCGAACCCGAACTTTTACAAAAAAGTTCGGGTTCGGGTCCGTGTCACGAACACCCCAAAATTCGGTACGGACCCGAACTATGCTCGAACTGTTCGCTCAACACTACCAAAGAGTTAATGGAGATGTTTTCCCGTGTGGGCCTGCCTAAAGAGGTTCTGACAGACCAAGGGACCCCTTTTATGTCCAAAGTAATGAGAGAACTGTGTAAATTGTTGCGTATAAAGCAGTTACGGACGTCCGTTTACCATCCGCAAACAGACGGTCTTGTGGAGAGGTTTAACCAAACTCTAAAAAATATGTTAAAGAGGGTGGTGTCTAGAGATGGGAAGGACTGGGATCTGCTTCTGCCCTATCTCATGTTCGCAGTGCGAGAGGTGCCCCAGGCCTCTACTGGGTTCTCGCCCTTCGAACTGCTTTATGGCAGACACCCTCGGGGCCTGTTGGATATCGCCAAGGAAGCATGGGAACAACAGCCTGTCCCCCACAAAAGTGTCATTGAGTATGTCGCCCAGATGCAGGAACGGATGGAAAGGGTGTTGCCCTTGGTCCGGGAGCATATGGAGGCAGCGCAACAAGCCCAGAGTAGGGTGTACAATCGTCAGGCTCGAGTGCGGGACTTCAATCCGGGAGATCGGGTTTTGGTTCTGGTACCCACCCTTGACAACAAATTCCTAGCTAGGTGGCAGGGCCCCTATGAGGTGATCGAGAAAGTAGGGAAGTAAATTACAAAGTACACCAGCCAGGGCGGCGCAAGCCGAGCAGGTGTACCACATGAATTTACTTAAGCCGTGGAAAGATAGGGACGCGGCCGACGACCACAGCCCCGGCCAGGGCTACAGGTGAAAGGGTCCAGCCCCACAGTTCGAGGCCTGTGAAGCCGTAACCACGGTAAAAATTGCAGACAGCCTGTCTTCCAAACAAGTTCAGGAAGTCAGGGAGTTCCTCAGTCGGAACACGGATGTGTTCTCGGACCTCCTGGCCGCACGTCTCTCATCCGACATGACATCGTCACTGAGCCTCAGGCCAAGGTCGGTTAAAACCATACCGGGTACCCGAGGCTCGGCGGCGGGCCATCGCGGAGGAAGTGCAGTTAATGTTGAAGCTCGATGTCATTGAAGAGTCGAAAAGTGAGTGGGCCAGTCCCATAGTCCTAATACCCAAGCCGGATGGGACGTTGCGGTTCTGCAACGACTTTCGCAAGTTAAATGAAGTATCCAAGTTTGTCGCGTATCCCATGCCCCGAGTAGACGAGCTTGTTGAAAGTTTAGGACAAGCCCGTTATTTTTCTGTGCTGGACCTCACTAAAGGGTACTGGCAGGTACCCTTAACGGAGTCGGCTAAGGAAAAACCGCATTTGTTACCCCGCAGGGCCTGTATCACTACAAGGTGTTACCCTTTGGCCTGCATGGCGCCCCGCCACTTTCCAAAGGCTAATGGACATAGTGCTGCGACCACATCGTCGGTGCGCCTCGGCCTACTTAGATGATGTAGTCATCCACAGCACCGACTGGGAAAGCCATTTACCCAAGGTGCAGGCGGTAGTGGATGCCCTGAGGAAAGCCGGACTGACCGCTAACCCAAAGAAGTGCTCCATAGGGTTAGAGGAGACAAAATATTTGGGATATGTAATTGGGCGGGGAGTTATCAAACCTCAGGTAACTAAGGTAGAGGCCATTTGTAACTGGCCCCGACCGGTCACCACCAGGCAGGTAAAGTCGTTCCTGGGGATTGTAGGTTACTACATGAGGTTTGTGCCCCACTTTGCCACAATAGCAGCGCCATTGACAGACCTGTTGAAGGGGCGAAAGTCTGGGAGGCTTAGCTGGAGTGAGAAGGCGGAGGAGGCTTTCTTCGCGTTGAAGTCGGCCCTGTGTGGGTCCCCGGTTTTGGTGACACCCGACTTCAACAAGGAGTTTGTCGTACAGACCGACGCCTCGGAGGTAGGCCTCGGTGCGGTACTGTCTCAGGAGGTCAACGGGGAAGAACATCCCGTTGTCTTCCTGAGCCGTAAGCTCAGTCCCGCCCGAGTCCAGATATAGTATAGTAGAGAGGAGTGCCTGGCTATCAAGTGGGCACTCGAATCTCTCCGCTACTACCTGTTAGGGAGGAGGTTCCGTCTGGTGACCGACCATTCCCCCTCAAATGGATGAGTCAGGCCAAGGAGAGGAATGCTCGGGTCACCAGGTGGTTCCTATCCCTTCAAAATTTCAAGTTCTCCGTGGAACATAGGGCAGGTCGCTTGCAGGGAAATGCAGATGCCCTTTCCGCGTCCACTGCCTCATGTGTCCACCCCCTCAGGGTTGAACAAAGGGGGGTGTGTGGTAAGGTGCAGGGTGCCGTCGTGGATGGCAGGTATGTGTCACCGAGGTTCATAGCCTCGGTGAGGTAAGAGCCCGTTTTTGTTGATGTCAGCAGCAGCTAGTGCTACTGACAGAGTTTAAATAGCATGGCTGCAAAGCCGATCCGGGCCGGCTCTTACCGGGAGCAGCTAAAGTGTAGGGTGGGTGGCTGCTCCCCACGACCCAGTCCTGGTTTTGGGCTGGGTTTAAAAGCTCAGCCAGCTCAGCAGCTGGAGGCTGTGATTATCCTGGAGCTGCTAACAGGGCTGTGGAGTTCTCTGTCCTGGAGGAAAGAGCTCAGCAAGGTGGTGTTTTGTTCCTGGCTACCTGAAGCTGGATCCTCCTGCGGCTGGGCCGACAGCGTGGTGCGAACCTGCACCTACACCTCCCAGGTGACTGAACCTGTGTTGGCCTGTTTTTGTTTTGCCACGTTATTTCCGTTGTGTGTGAACTGTCACCAAGAGACTGTTTTTCATTTATGGTGTGCAAGTGTGAATAAAACACTGTTTGTTGCACAATCTGGACTCCTTGTTTTGCCTCTAAACTGCACCCGCACTGCTGTCTACCAGAGCGACTCCCCACATTATATATATATATATATTACTCTTTTTATGAGGCAAGATAACCAAAAAATGGCTGTTCTGGCATAGTTTATATTTTTTGTTTTTTACAGTGTTCACCTGACAGGGTAGATCATGTGATATTTTCATAGAGCAGATCGTAACGACGCGGTGATACTTAATATGTCTATTTGATTAATTTTATTTAGGATCTACAGAACGACAACATTTTGGAAAAAAAAATCATGTTTTTGTGTTACCACTTTCTGAAAGCCATTTAAAAAAAAAAATTTAGGCGATTGCCTTACGTAGGGTATCTTTTTTTGCGGGATGAGATGACTGATCAGTACCATTTTAGGGCACATGAATTTTTGATTGGCATTGCACTTTTTTTTACGACATTCACCAGATGGGTTGGATCACATGCTACTTTTATAGAGCAGGTTGTTACGGACAGAGCAATGCTTAATTATGCGCATTTTTTAAATTTTATTTTATACAATAAAAGCATTTTTGAAAAAAAATCATGTTTTTGTTTTTCCATTTTCTGAGTCATATTTTTTATATTTTTTGGGCAATTGTCGTAGGCAGGGGCTTATTTTTTGCGGAATGAGGTGACAGTATGATTGGTGCTAACTTTGGGTACATATGACGCTTTTGATCACTTTTTATACCATTTTTTGGGAATTGAGGCAGGCAAAATTTTAATTCAACCTTTTTTAAAAGTAACATGATCCATTTATAGATCAGGTTGTTATGGACGCAGCGATACAAAACATGTGTAGTATTTTTTTTTAAATTATATTTAACCAATTATATGTGCGGATATAGGAAGAAGTAGTTTTTTTTTCCCTTATCCCCCCCCCTTTTTTTTTTTTTACTTTTTAGACCCAGACTCACATGGCTCTTGAAGATGGTCTGATGGTTATAATACACTGTATAGTCTACTGCAGTGTATTTTTAATTACATTTAGCCTGCTCAAGCTACAGCCTTTAGCAGGAGCCTGATCAGGCTCAAATATACCACGGCAAGCTGTATGCCTGTAAAGGCATCCGGTTGCCATGGTGACCATCGAGATGCAGAGGCCGATGGATAGCCCCTTCCATACAGCGCGCCCTAAAGACTGTGGCATGGAAGGGTTTATCAAGCAGAATGGCAGCTGCATGTTGTTACAGCTGACACTGCTGCGCTCGGCCATCCTGACGGGGGGAGGGAGGACGGGTTCATGTCTAGCAGCCTTTAGAGGGGGGGAGATGGAGGGGACGTTTCGCCGGCCATCCTGAAGGGCTGTTCATTGAGAGAAGGGAGGGATGGAGGACGCTGCGCTGGCCATCCTGAACCGGGGAAGGGGGGGGTGATTGTGTCTGCGCCGGCATAATTGAGAGGATAGAGGGATGGAGGATGCTGCGTCGTGTGTGAGAGGAGGGGGGTTCGTGTCTAGCAGCCTTCAGAGTGAGGGAGGAGGGGAGACGCTAAGCAGGCCATCCTGAAGGGCGGTTGGGGTTGCTGCATTGTGTGTTGAGCACTGTATCCTGATTGGTCACTGCGCCGCGCATGCCCAGTGTAAAACTGGGGTAAACAAACAGGGACACAGCATACTCACACAGGGATTTTGTTATAGAGGATAAACTAAACACCACACATAGTGGAAGAAGAGAATTCCAGCACCAAAAGGATTCAAGAATAACAATAAAAGCATTTATAAGTCACAAATATAAAATACAATGGGAATGAACTCATGGAACCAGGCTTACACATGTCACTTATTCACTACATTGTGCACACTACAATAGGGAATAACAAGTCTACAAGTTTTCATTTTTGGTTGGAGGATTAGTATACTGCTGCATTATCACCATGAGTTTAGGATGTTCCAGTCCCTATATCATATTAAAGCTACATATAGGTAACTATTACAAAACTTACTTACTTGTTATTTATGTCTATGTTGAATATACAGGGGCACAATCTGACCGTGGCCATAGAATTTTTACTCTTAGGGTTCCAAGGGAGCCAATATAAAAGAATGTTTTTGTTCTATCTTTTCCTGATGATTTACTGTGGGACAATATGTGTGAACCTCCTGACTTATACTTGTTGTGCGAAATTATCCATCACCTGTTGGTTGGTCGGTTTTGCCATAATATTCATTAACATTTTTACAACATCAGCACTAAATTTTTGTGGACCAAATGTTATGGACCATTTCTTCTGTGATCTTATTCCATTACAAGAAATTGCCTGTTCTGATTTGTCTGATCTTCGAATAGAAATTCTTTTCCTGGGTATAATATCGGTTGTCATACCTCCAATAATAATACTGTCATCTTATGCTAAAATCATTGTCGCCATCTTAAAAATTCCATCCAAAACTGGTAGACAGAAAGCCTTCTCCACCTGTAGCTCCCACCTCATTGTGGTCTCCATATTCTACTGGACTATGTTTAGTGTTTATGTGTTTACAAGGAAAGTTGACACATTAAATATTAGTAAGTTGCTATCCCTGCTATATACTGTCTTTACCCCACTGATCAATCCTATTATTTATAGTCTGAGAAATAAAATCATTAGAGAGGCCGCATTCAACGCAATTCAGAGACTTAAAACTTAATTTACTTAGTCACTAACTTTGCAAAATCAATAGTACAGTTCAATATAAGTAGGGTTACAGTTAGAGAGGAGGACATCAACTCTACATCTATCAAATTTGTTATAAATTTCCCAGAAACTTTGGTTTCAGTGAATCTGATTTTTTTTTTTTTAGGATTTGACTTGTACAAAGCGTTTAAAATGCAACCCACCATTTTATATATTGGTGTATAGGGAAGATAGGAAGATGAACCGTGGGGTTCTTGCCCTTAAAGTCTTTAAGTCAGCCCTAGCCAATCATAAGGTACTATAGCTATGATTTTAGTGGATGTGACATAGGCACTATATAACATTACAACCAGGAAATACTGTACCTGTGTTTTCCGGTACACTGCAGGGATAGGATGTTGGGCAGAGAAGAGATCAAAGAATGCAGGTAGTTTAGTGTCAGAGAAGTTCTTTCACAGTGCGGAGAAGACAATAACCAGTTAGATTTATAATTAATTCATAGATCGGTTTTAGAGACAGGAGAGGAATTTGTGTGTTATTGTGCAATTTACATAGTTGTCAATCATGTTCAATCTAGGATTGGTGGGGATGGGAATTAAGGGAAGGGAAGTCAGACTCAGATTTTTACACATTTAAATAAGCATTATTATTATTTATTTCTAGGAAATCATCTAAACCCTTCTTTAAACTGTCCACTGTTCCTGCTGTGACCAAGTCCTGAATTAGGGCTTGTTAGCATCATCGTTTGTCTTTTCCATTCTCCGGCTCTGTTAAGGATGCTGTACATAACTGACACCTAACTGACACCAAAAGAGCCCATAGACTTTAATGGGGTCCGTTTGGTGTCCGCTCAGAACATGACTTTTGAGCGGAGACGAAAGTACTGCATGCTGGACTTTCGTGTCCACTCAAAAATCATG
The DNA here is from genome assembly GCA_033119425.1 of Bufotes viridis. NCBI lineage: Eukaryota > Metazoa > Chordata > Amphibia > Anura > Bufonidae > Bufotes > Bufotes viridis. The sequence continues at coordinate 25,379 of JAKVIS010000304.1, forward strand.
TTCTGAGCGGACACCAAACGGACCCCATTAAAGTCTATGGGGTCTTTAGGCTCCATTAGTGTCAGTTAGGTGTCAGTTTTTGTACAGCATCCTTTTTTTCCATTCTCCTGCTCCTTAATGGAGCCGGAGAACGGATAAGACAAATGGTGATGTGAATGAGCCCTTAGTCTGTTCCACAGGTTCATAGTTCTTAAGTTGAAGAAGGATTGTCGCCTCTGGAGACTGAGACAGTGCCTTTGAGACTTCACAATGTCATACAAGACTTTTCAGGGAAATTGGGTCACTTTTTATTTCGATTGAATTTATTAATTCCGAATTGAATCTGATGACTGAATCCATAGAATCGGGTTCCTCATCTCTTTTTGCAATATATATTATCAGAGGAAAATGTTTCTTTGTTCACTGATCTTCTCTTCTCCATATCCCCATTTTTAAAGACAAAGATGGACTGTCAACTCAATCCTCCTTGCCCTCCCCTCTCCCTAGTCTTCTATGGGCAGCATGTTATCTGATCCTTTAGTAAGCTGACAGTCCTCACTAAAAATATTACTTTGGTGGGGGAATAAAAAAAACAGCCTGATAAGTAGATAAAGAGGCATTTTTCTCTGATAACCTACATTGCAAAGTTTCATATATTCACCTGTACTATAGAATTATGGAAAAGTTGAAAGGATAGTGACCATTCAAATTAGACCTAAATATTTTCCAGGCGTGGCTATATCATTAGTCATACTATTTTTAAAAAATCAGTTCAGAGAATTTAAATGTGAGACAATGAAAACATGTAATATTTCCCACAATATAAATTTCTATATGAAAAATGTATCATGGAAAATATCATTTTGCATTCTGATTGGATTGAAATATTATATATAAAGGATTAATCAATTATGGGTGGAAAAGATTTTAAAATCTGTGTTATTTACATTACCAATAGTATGAATAATATGTCCTTGAGCTGCTCAATTATTAATTTTGGATAAATAAAGTCTTTCCTAATCACTGTCACTAGTGCCTGTCATGTCTCTCCCTGCACTAAGTTCATTTAAAAATGGCAGACACCGGGCTGGAAGAGACTTTTTATAGGGCTGTGACATCATAGGGGCTGGCTATCTGCTGATTGGCTGGTTGCATGGCATTATGGGTGATCCCTTGTTCCCGGGCTTTTTACTTCCCCTTTCTAATATATGCAGCAGCCATTTTAGAAAATATATGATTCGTTACCACGAAGACCAGCATTTAGCAAGGGTCCCAGGTGTCGAACCCTCACCAGAGGATAGGCCATCAGTATATAAGTCCCAGAAAACCCTTTTAAGTCTTTATACTGTCCCCCCAGATCTGAGTAAATGTTAGCTGGAAGACTATGGAGATCTCAGACCCATCTTTAGTTGGAATAAGCAAGAGAGGAAGTTTACTCATTAACATTTTGTCTCCGTTCAGGCCAATAGTAGTAACCTGAGTGTAAATTGCAGGTATGTTTAACTGTTTGATATCCTGACAACAGCTAAGAATGAGTCCATGATAACATCTTTAGGCAAACATCAGGAGGCATAAAGGAACATTCTTAGTCTAGATATATTACAGGACTGCTAACACGACTTTGGTCTTCATGGAGATTGGAGATACTCAAATGTTTTGTGCTTAGTGAAAATAGCGACAGGAATTTTTTTTGTCCTACAATAGGCGTTGCTGATGCTCCATAGCTATTTTCACTGCCAAAAGAGATAGATGAAGTCTCTAAGGTAAGTTTATAATAAATAATAGGTGTGTGCTGCTCTACCATACAAAGCACAAAAGTAGCATTGCATATTCCAGCCAGAATTGCCAGTGCAAACGTCAGATTTGCTACAGTGTACCATTCTTCTATTTGCACAGCAAGGTCCAGGGAATTTCACCACAATCAGCAAGTGGCTAAACTCTAATCCTCCAGCATTTTTCGCTTTATAAGAGGCACCGGACCATCTATGTGATGTTAAATATAGTGTTGAGTGAATTGAAGTTACCCTTACGCAGAAAAAAAACCTGCTATACAAAATATAGCTAGAAAGAATACCTAGATTTTTAAAATAAAAAAAATGTGTATGTTTGTATATTTTACACACACAAATTCCACTATAATATTGCTAAAACAAATACATATATAAATATAATAAATATATATTTTTGTATTTTTATTTTTTATGAATGAAAAAGGGGCGGGATGTTTGTATGGGTATGTACGTAGTCTGATACACTATTGCTCATACTATATTGGCTGCTGCTTCTGCTTCTTTTGAAGTGGTAGCACTGGCTGAGACAGAGGCAAACTGGAAGTCTTCTCCTTACTATTCTCCTTACTATTAAACACTCAGGAATCCACTATCTGTATTTTGTCTTTTAATATATCTCCTTCTCTCTGGTATACTCTCTCTATGTGTTCCCCCACAAAAAAGCAACATTTTCTGGTCAGAATGTTTGATAGTGGCTATGATTCATCCAAAGAGTCACAAGTGACTTATAATAAACCCTCGTGACTCGCTGTAATAGAGGGAGAGCTGTCTGCAAGAAGGTCATGTGATCCTTCTTCTCTCTCCTCTGATCTGTAAACTGGCAGCTGCTATCCTGGGTGATTTGTGTGGGACAAGACCTACAAATGTTCACTGTAGGATTCTCAGAAATCTGAAACTTTTGGGAAATTTGTGATAAATCTGATTCATTTTAAATCAGTTCACTAATCTTTAGTAGCTACTGTATCTTCTTCAAAACCACTTTCAAGGTAAACATGTTCCCTGTTGATACAATTTCAGCAAGTAAAACCAGCCATCAAAATATTACTTATCTATAACAAAATAAAAGATGATGGCTGTGGCAAAACCAACCTCGCCACTGGGTTTTGGAGGGGACAGATTGCCAGCCTCTTGCCCCAGGAATATGGGCCCTCTCATCAGCCCATGCTAAACGTTTGAACCCCTGGTCTAATTCATGCCATTTTGGGATATGTTAAATGTCTGTGTGTACTGTAAAGGGTGGGACATGTATATTCGAATAGTGATGTCTGTCCTATTGTCCCCACTTGTGTATTGGCGATTTCCCTTTGTCCTGAGAGATTATTGAATGACTCCTCGGTTGTCTCTAGGACTTGAAGAAGCGCAGGAGGCGCAAAACGGCCGTTGTCGTACCTCGCTGTGTGTCCGTGGAGTAGAAGCCCCCCCCCTATTGTGCACCCTGTATGTGAGGCCTTTTGAAGTCAAATAAAGCCTACCGAGTATTATCAAGATGGGTGAGTGCCGTGCATTCTATGTCTAACGCTATTTATTTCTAGGACAGAAGACATTGTGTATTCTCCTGCCTGTGATGATTACATTAACCCGTGTAGGGTAATTGTATCACAGGCAGAGGGGAGGAATATGCTGGGGGTGTTTCTATTGTCCCATTGTATGTGTTTGGCTGCTGTATCCCCTGTGTCTTAGTCTTCCTTCTGGTCCCCTAGGGGAGTGTCCACCAGGTGGGAGACCTGCAGAAATACCAGGCAGGTAGCCCTCAATAAAAGAGAATTCCTGTTTAACCATCAATACGGAGCCTCGTCTTGTACTTGGGGGGAATTGATACTTCAGAACCCTCTCTTGCCTGTTCCAGGAAAGGAGGACTTTGTATGGTTCCAGTTCGGTGGATTCCAGTGTTTGTGGGTTGCTGTGCTCTTCGCCAAGGGAATCGGCCGAACGGTATTAATCACTATACCTGGTTATACCGTAACAATGGCTTAGCATTTTTTTTCTTTTCTTCTAAAATGTAGTTCTTTTCAGAGATGAGAGAACTTCTTGAAATTCGCTTTGTGTCTGATTCGGCTAATTTTTCAATAAGTTCAATTGCAAATCAATTCGTCCTGAATAGAAGTTGTTCCAATTGACTAGAAAATTGGTATATAACACTAGACTGTCTGAGTGACACTGACATATATAGCTATGCGTAAATGCACCTTCGACAGCGTTGCCAAACAGCAAGTGTAAAACATACTGGGCCAGCACATACACTCACCTAAATAATTATTAGGGACACCTGTTCTATTTCTCATTAATGCAATTATCTACTCTACCAATCACATGGCAGTTGCTTCAATGCATTTAGGGGTGTGGTCCTGGTCAAGACAATCTCCTGAACTCCAAACTGAATGTCAGAATGGGAAAGAAAGGTGATTTAAGCAATTTTGAGCGGGGCATGGTTGTTGGTGCCAGATGGGCCGGTCTGAGTATTTCACAATCTGCTCCGTTACTGGGATTTTCCCGCACAACCATTTCTAGGGTTTACCAAGAATGGTGTGAAAAGGGAAAAACATCCAGTATGCGGCAGTCCTGTGGGTGAAAATGCCTTGTTGATGCTAGAGGTCAGAGGAGAAGGGGCCGACTGATTCAAGCTGATAGAAGAGCAACGTTGACTGAAATAACCACTCGTTACAACCGAGGTATGCAACAAAGCATTTGTGAAGCCACAACATGCACAACCTTGAGGCAGATGGGCTAAAACAGCAGAAGACCCCACCGGGTACCACTCATCTCCACTACAAATAGGAAAAAGAGGCTACAATTTGCACGAGCTCACTAAAATTGGACTTTTGAAGAATGGAAAAATGTTGTCTGGTCTGATGAGTCTCGATTTCTGTTGAGACATTCAAATGGTAGAGTCCGAATTTGGCGTAAACAGAATGAGAACATGTATCCATAATGCCTTGCTACCACTGTGCAGGCTGGTGGTGGTGTGTAATGGTGTGGGGGATGTTTTCTGGGCGCACTTTAGACCCCTTAGTGCCAATTGGGAATCGTTTAAATGCCACGGGCTACCTGAGCATTGTTTCTGACCATGTCCATCCCTTCATGACCACCATGTACCCATCCTCTGATGGCTACTTCCAGCAGGATAATGCACCATGTTCAAATTTGTTTCTTGAACATGACAATGAGTTCACTGTACTAAAATGGCGCCTACAGTCACCAGATCTAAACCCAATAGAGCATCTTTGGGATGTGGTGGAACGGGAGCTTCATGCCCTGGATGTGCATCCCTCAAATCAATCCCACATCAACTGCAAGATGCTATTCTATCAATATGGGCCAACATTTCTAAAGAATGCTATCAGCACCTTGTTGAATCAATGCCACGTAGAATTAAGGCAGTTCTGAAGGCAAAAGGGGGTCCAACACCGTATTAGTATGGTGTTCCTAATAATTCTTTAGGTGAGTGTATATTATGCTTTTTAAAATTCAACATTTATGAAAAATTGTCCCTTGTTGGAGACAGGTGGTGTTTAACACACACACTGTGTTATGGAAAAAACTGTGGCTGTTTGGGACCAAGCATCCAAAAATTATGTCTCAAAGGTGGCAGATCCCTGCCCCTGTTTATACACACACATGTTAATGTCAGAAGAAAGAGTGGCTTGTCCTGCACAAGCATCCAACGATTATGTGTTAATGTAGTTAGAATTCCTGCCCGTATCTATACACGCACAAGTATTAATTGTCACAAGAAAGAGTGGCTTGTCCTGCACAAGCATCCAAAGATTATGCGTTAACGTAGTTAGAATGCCTGCCTGTTTCTATACATGCATAAGTGTTAATTGTCAGACAAAAGAATGGCTTGTTCTGAACGAGCCTGGAAAAAATCTTCATTTTAATTGAGAGCAACAGCAGTGCAGTGTGGATGTGGGAAGGGTAGGAAATAGTTACACGTGGCCTTAAAAGTAGCGGCAGCAGAAGCAGCAACGCATGGAATAGACAAGGCAGTAGATGTGTGTGTGGCTGTTTAAGGGTAGTAGCGGTAGTAGTAATACTAGTAGTAGTGGCATCTATGAAATAGTAAAGGAAGTGCCCATAAGGGGGACTAGCAGCAGGGAGAAGCAGCTGCATCAATGCTGGCAGCAGCAGCTATACAGTACAGAATATGTTGGGAAGCAGACAGACAGCTGCATTGACAAGATGGTGCACTGTCAACGAGAGCCGATCTATACATCAGCCTTGGAAAATAATCACAAATCCATGCCTTGTTTATTTTGATAAAAGTGATGTTTTTTACATTGGCGGAGGACAAATTTGCCAGGTTGGCTGTCACCACGCCCCCTGCCATGTTAAAAACCCTCTCTGAGATGACTATGGAGGCCCAGAAAACCATGGGGCCAGGGATAACTGTATAAGCTGGACATAGAGTCCTGGTGGGACTGAACCTGTGTGTTGAGGCAGTACGTGTTCGTTTGTTGATTTGCATCATGATGATACTGAACTGGCTGCTGCAGCTTCTTCTGCTAGTGGAAACGGCAGGAGATGGGCAACAAACAAGTGTCCTGAAAGGTTTTGCTGGCCCAAAGCTCCAGCAATCTGTGTACACATTGTTACCTGATAATAAAGCAATTTGACCTTCCTTTCGGCAACGGGAAAACATTCCCATATTTTGCTTTGATGACAAGGGTCTAAAAGCATGGCTTTCCAGACTGCTTGATGGTAAGGGTACGGCTGTCATTATTAGAGATGAGCGAATCGAAGCTGATGAAGTAGCATTCGATCCGAATTTCAGGGTAACGAATCGCTTTTTTTCCTAAAATGGATGCTGCATGTGTGAGGACATAGACTAAGGAACTCTGGGAAGGCGGGATCACCCATAATGCCATGCATGCAGCCGATCAGCAGATAGCCAGCCCTGTGATGTCAAAGCCCTATAAATACAGTGGCCATCTTAGATTGTGCCATTCACCAGCGTGCTTAGTGCACGGAGAGACGTGTCTGAGGGCGCTAGGGACAGTGATAGAAAAGACTTGATTGTGGTGAAAAAAAACTATTTACAAGTGCAGGGAAAGATTACTCAAGGTGTAGGGAAAGGATAGGGAGGAATCATTCCACCAGCATTTGTGTTGAACAGAGTTCAGTCAGGGCGGTTACAGCCTGGGTAATAGGAACAATCCGAGTACACCTTGCTGCACTGACTGGGGAACCATATTGCCATTATACAGCTCTGTAATTCCAGCAAACCGTTTCAGTTATTGGGGTGCAAGTGGTGTTTGATACAGCCATTAACAGGGTTTATTACAAATAGTTATTTCTATGTCTTATTAGCCCTTGTGCGGTGCAGTTATATGTTATAAAGCATTTTTTGGCTTGTATTAGTGGGAAAAAAGGGCATATCAGCAGTTGTGTAGTGAAGAGTGAAAATTGCAACCCTTATTTCTGTGTATTAGTGGTAAAAGAAAAAAAAAGAATTGCCGCTCATGGGTGTAGTTATCTGTTTTAAAGCCCTTTATTCCGTGTATTGGTGAAAAAGAAAAAAAATATTTGCCACTCAGCGGTGCAGTGATATATTGTGAAGCCCTGCATGCAGTGTATTAGTGGCAAAATAAAAATATATTCGCCGTCCAGCATTGTACTTCTCTGTTTAAAAGCCTGTTGTGTAAAAGTAGAAAGCAATTTGGGCCTAATTGACGTTTACCACCTCACCACCACTGGCATGATCCGCCACATGGCATCAAAAGACCCTAACAGGTAGCCCAAACTCCTGGGTCCACAATCAGTGTATGTTGGTCACACCACTGCCTTCTCTTCCTCCCCTGTGTTACGTGCTGGGCTGGCAAATCATCTGTCCTAGACGCAGCCCTGCCGCTGGGCCTTCACAAGCACCATCAGCTAGCACACCCACTTCTGTATCCAAGCACAGCATACAGATGTCCTTCCTTACCATAGGCCTTTGAACGTAAGTGCAAATACCCCCCTTCCACCCACCCACCCACCCACAGGCCATAGCACTAAATGCGTACTTTTTATAATTCTGGCCCTGGAAATGTTGCAAATTAGGCCTGTGGACACTTAGGCTTATCTCAGCCTCATGGCTGCCGCCGTCCTTCGCTTCTCAGTTCCCAGGGGCCATTATTTTTTTTCTGTGTGCTCTCCCCGCATTACACCAGCAATTGTGTCATGTAACATCACCCGTGTCCTGACCAACACAGTTATTGTGAAGATGCACTTACTGACCGACACATGGACAAGTGCTTTTGGCCAGGGACGATACATTTCCATGGCGGCACACTGGGTGAACCTTGTGGAGGCCGGTGTCACACACACAGGGGGTGGGGTATTAACCATTGAACTCCACCCTGTGAGAGATAGCATTTTTTAATATAATGAGAACATCATGTAGTACACATTTTTGTCCACAAGATGGCCGCTCTCCAGATGTGTGAGCCATGTGTGTGTAAGGTCACTTTGAAGGGGGAGGGGGGATTAGGTTGCAGTTTTCAAATCTACCTATGAACTCAGAGTTGAAGTTGCTGAAACCTCCTATGAAGTTAAGGAGACAATTACCTTTTCTTAAGGGTTCTAATTATAGTTGATCTGTCCTTTAGAACGAAAGAAACCGTTTGAATATTCCTTCTTTGTGTGGTAGAACGTGCTGAAACTGAGCAGAACGGAAGTTGTTAGACAACTGATGCATATCCTGTGACATAGAATTGGATCTCAGCCAAGCTCTGATGAAAGAGTTTTGGACCAAGCTCTGACGAGAGTTTGAAGACTCATGAGTAGTGACCAGGGGTCCTCATGAGTGAGTAGGATTAACACCAATTTGATTGGCAGTTATTAAGATTGTGTATCCCTACAGAGAGTAGGATTAACACCAATTTAATTGGCAGTTATTAAGATTGTGTATCCCTACAGAGAGTAGGATTAACACCAATTTGATTGGCAGTTTTTAAGATTGTGTATCCCTACAGAGAGTAGGATTAACACCAATTTGATTGGCAGTTATTAAGATTGTGTATCCCTACAGAGAGTAGGATTAACACCAATTTGATTGGCAGTTATTAAGATTGTGTATCCCGACAGAGAGTGTGTAGGATTAACAGGAAATTGCATATTAAATAAGCAATTCAAGGTTATTAGATTTGTGCCCTGCCCAAGGTATATTGTGTGATCAATACTGTTTAGCTATTATAAGTTTAATAGCAACCAGATATTGTTAAGTGGGTGCCCCACAATAAGGGGCCAATTCTAATGTTATAGGACATAATGAGGAGATGTTAACAGCAGTTCAGCTGATGAGAGAAAGAGAGGAAAGGTTCAGTTAAAATAAAGAAAACGTTGAAAGCATTATGTAATACTATGTAGCAGAGATTTTCAGTATTATCCGGAAATATGTAGTATTGTATGAGAGTTCCCCCTAGAGACTGTATATCAAAACTGTATAAGAAGGAAAGTGCAGTAGGAGGTAGACTAAATGAAAGATTGTGGAAAGTATATTGAAGGAAAAGTGAAGTTGGTTGAAGGATATTAAAAGGCTCGTGCAAGTTGAGTTATGGTAAAAATTGTCTATGGGAGTGATTGATAGAAATTGAATAAAGTGGAGAAGTGAAATTAGCAGCATGTCTGTGCAAGATGGAGGATTTTGAATCCTATAGAGAACAAAAAGTCTGCCATGTGGCATCCCTTCCCGCATCACATCTGCTGTAACCCACACAGTGTTTTTCTGTGCCTTGTAGTTCTACAAAAACTCCTTGCTTCTGTCTAGCATGTACTCCTCCAGAAGCACCCCCCAACTGTGCTCTGCTGAAACCCCCTCCTGAGGAATTCAACCCAATTATGGTGGGGGCTGGTAATTGGGAATGTATCTGTAGACTGTGAAGATCGTAACGTGTGTGTTATTTGTATAAATGTTTCAGACAGGGCTCCATTATTGGATTAGATTTAATGATTTTTTTTTGCAAAGAACCAGTTCCAATTGAATGTGTCACTAATTTAAAATGTGCATGCAGTATTTATCCCTATGATGCCAATTGGAAGAGTCCAATCCTATTAAATTAGGGACTCTTATTTAGAAGTGGATTACAATCACAGGAACATGTGATATCTCTAGCATCATTTTATGATGTATGAAATCTGCTGTACCCATTATCCCCAAATAGTAATAACATTATTTTACCGATGAGTAGAATTCCCAATTCAGAGGACTTACCCATGCTGGTTTGTAGTAAAAAATTGAGTTTTATCGTTGTTTGTGGGTGGGGGGGGAAGCATTTAAGTGATTAGTCTGTCATATTGTCTGAATGTGCATCAGTGCAGGGCAGAGAGTGTGGAGAAAGTTTTCATTAGACTCCAGGAAAGTTGGGTGGATTTGGGCTTTGAACATACCTCAGAGATAAGTGAGAAAGTACTGCCTTTGTGGATCGTTTTGAAGATCATCTGGAAAGGTCTAGTATTAGCTAGGCCTGAGTACAGTTCACTATAGTCCTCCATGTTGTCCCTCCATGTTGTAGAAGTTCAATTGAACAAAGGCCTAAGGCGGGCGGGGCTGCCTATCAGTCCTCCCCACAAGAAGGGGGGAAGGAAGACTCTGTATGTACTTGCCTACTTTCTCACCTGTGGAAGGAGCTACAAATGTTCAGCCCTTCAAGTGCAATGCCCATAGGGAATCAACAATCCAGAATCAAATGCTGGATCTGTATTATCTATACAATCCTTAGGATTTGTTTCTATTGTCTCATAGCAAACAAGTTCCATGATCCCTCATGGCTAAGGGTAGTATCACATGTGTAAGAGTAGATAGTAATGCAGTTCCTACTCCTCTTACCAACTGTTCACCGCCTTAGAGGTGCACAAATTTAGATCAAACTACTCTGCTGCCTTTGGAAGGGGAAAGGAATAGTACTGTAGTTTCTTTAAAAATAAAAATCTAAATTTACATAACTATCTCCAAATAATAACCACATTTTTGAGTTTCTGGTAGATAATTTCAGGTTCTTGGAAGATGGATTATCTCAGACAGGATATGCTGTTCCTACTTAATCTAATGTTGTCAAGAAAGAACCACTACCTCCAGCAATGTGAGTGCAGAACGCAGAGCTGAGGACACTGGCTGAGGTTTGTAAGATGACTGAAGGTAAGACTGCTAACATCAATATTTATCCAGGTATGCCCTTGGTATCACTCACTATTATGATCTAATCTGGTGAAGCAGAGATTGTTTAATCCATGGGTAAGCCCATCAATAATGAATGCTGAGTGTATGAGAGATGTTTGATGCCCTGATGCTGCCTGAGAAGGTAAATGCTAAACTATTATCTAAAGTCTACACTACATGGAAGTCTGTGTGATACGGGATTGGTTAGGGCCAGTAGACTTTTTCAGATACAGGCTACAAAGGCTAAAGGGAAACATCAAAGGAAAAAGGTAGAAGTGATGATTGAGCATGGACTCTGGAGGGATGATAAACTCTACTTCTAGAGGGCACTCTACCTAAAGAGGACGTATTTAGAAAATGGGCAAATCAAAAGAGAGAAGGTGTGATTGGGTTTTGTGGTGGATGGCTCCTGGGTTTAACAATGCTGCCACTAGGTTAGTGGAAAGTGAATGCTGTAATAATGATGGGAGAACTATGGGAGTTCCAGGAAGGTATATGCCAAGGTAATCTTACCATTTCAGAGACTGCGGATTGACTACATTCAGAACAAGGGTGGAACAGTGTGAATATGTCTGTGTCTATTTTGATCTCTTTCCAGGATATTCAAAGATTTGACCTGTAGCAAAGGCTACAGATAAAAGGTACTGACTAAGGTGAGAGTACCTACCCCTGGGACTTTCCGCCATCCGATACACCCCTAACCAGAACATAGGCCTAAGTCCTTTTGAAGTTCTCTTTGCGAATGCCCGTAGATTTGGTCTCTATTTTCCCCAACAGCTCCAGATGCAGCATAGTAGTTTTCCAATCATAATGAGGTGGTTATTATGGGGGACTTCAACTACCCAGATATAGACTGGGAAACTGAAAGCTGTACATCGCATAAAGGAAACAGGTTCTTGGCAATAGCCAAAGACAATGACCTTTCCCAACTGGTTCTGGACCCGACTAGAGGGATGGCCATACTGGATTTAGTATTAACCAATAGACCTGACAGAACAACAGATGTGCAAATTGGGGGACACTTGGAAAATAGTGACCATAAAGAAATAACCTTGCAATTATCATTCAAAAGAGCATTTCTACAGGGAGGAACAAAACTACCAAACTTCAAAAAAGCTAAATTTAGCCAACTAAGCGAGGCAATAGGCCTAACTAACTGGGACAAAGTCCTCAAAAACTAAAATACAGCCACAAAATGGGATATCTTTTAACACTTTAGCCCCCCTAGCTTAAACACACTTAATGACCAGGACACTTTTTACAATTCTGCACTATGCTACTTTCACCGTTTATTGCTCCGTTATAAAACTTACCACCCAAATCAATTTTACCTCCTTTTCTTCTCACTAATAGAGCTTTCATTTGGTGGAATTTCATTGCTGCTGACATTTTTACTTTTTTTGCTATTAATCAAAAATGACCAAAATTTTTGCAATAAAATGACATTTTTTACTTTCTGTTGTAAATTAAAAAACCTACATTTCTATATAAATTTTTCTCTAAGTTCATTGTTCTACATGTCCTTGATAAAAAAAAAATGCAATAAGTGTATATTTATTGGTTTGAGTAAAATTTATAGCGTTTACAAACTATGATGCAAAAAAGTGAATTTCGGCATTTTGAAGCAGCTCTGACTTTCTGAGCACCTGTCATGTTTCTTCAGGTGCTAGAATGCCAGGATACTATAAATACCTCCCAAATGACACCATTTTAGAAAGAAGACACCCCAAAGTATTCGCGGAAGGGCATAGTGAGTTCATGTATAATTTCATTTTTTTTCACAAGATAGCGGAAAATGACACTTTCTGAGGAAAAATAAAAAATAAAATAAAGTTTCCATTTCTGCTAACTTCTGGCAAAAAAAAAAAAAAAAAATCTCAGACGGACTCACTGTGCCCTTCAGTGAATACCTTGGGGTGTCTACTTTCCAAAATGGGGTCATTTGTGGGGTGTGTTTACTGTTCTGGCATTTTGGGCGGGGCTAAATTGTGAGCAGCCATGTAAAACCTAAAGTTACTCATTGGAATTTGGTCCCTTTGCATTTGAGGCTGCAAAAAGTGTCACTCATATGGTAGTCGCTCAGAGCAGAAGTAGGGCAATGTGTTTTGGGGTGTATTTTTACATATACCCATGTTGGGTGAGAGAAATATCTCTGTAAATTGTCAACTTTGTATAGAAAAATTTAAAAAGTTGTTGTTTACAGAGATATTTCTCACATAAAGTATGGGTATATATAAAAATACACCCCAAAACACATTGCCCTACTTCTCCTGAGTACGGCGATACCACATGAATGACACTTTTTTGCAGCCTGGGTGCGCAAAGGGGGCCCTAATTCCAATGAGTACCTTTAGGATTTCACAGGGCATTTTTACGCATTTGGATTCTCACGCTTTAGGGCCCCTAAAATGCCAGTGCAGTATAAATACCCCACATGTGACCCCATTTTGAAAATAAGACACCCCAAGGTATTCCGTGAGGGGCATGGCGATTTCATAGAATTTTTTTTTTTTTTGGCACAAGTTACAGCAAACTAAGCTGCAAAAAACAGTGTCAGGCAGCTGCCGCCAAGGCCAAAAAGATAATGGGTTGCATCAAAAGGGGCATTGATGCCCGTAATGAGAACATAGTCCTACCACTTTTCAAATCGCTAGTCAGACCACACATTGAGTACTGTGTACAGTTCTGGGCTCCTGTGAACAAGGCGGACATAGCAGAGCTGGAGAGGGTTCAGAGGAGGGCAACTAAAGTAATAACTGCAATGGGGCAACTACAGTACCCTGAAAGGATATCAAAATTAGGGTTATTTACTTTAGAAAAAAGACAACTGAGGGGAGATCTAATAACTATGTATAAATATATCAGGGGTCAGTACAGAGATCTCTCCCATCATCTATTTATCCCCAGGACTGTGACTGTGACAAGGGGACATCCTCTGCGTCTGGAGGAAAAAAGGTTTGTACACAAACATAGAAAAGGATTCTTTACAGTATGAGCAGTGAGACTATGGAACTCTCTGCCTGAGGAGGTGGTGATGGTGAGTACAATAAAGGAATTAAAGAGGGGCCTGGATGTATTTCTGGAGTGTAATAATATTACAGGCTACAGCTACTAGAGATGGGTCATTTATCCAGGGAGTACTTCTGATTGCCAGAATGGAGTCGGGAAGAAATTTTTTACGCCCCTTAAGTGGGGAAAATTGGCTTCTACCTCACAGGTTTTTTTTTGCCTTCCTCTGGATCAAGTAGCAGGATGACAGGCCGAACTGGATGGACAGATGTCTTTTTTCGGCCTTATGTACTATGATACTATGTTGTCTGTTGCACAAATTGATTGTCTAATGTGCATTTCCAAGTTTTAGTTGTTTTGATGAAACCAGACATCTGTGGAAAGTCCTAGAGCTATGGTTTGAAGATCTACATTAAGTCCTGATAACCACTGACACTGCTGTCTAATTATAAGGAGAGCCTGATTGGATCTACATGTCATGTTGCAATCAAGTGCCAGGACTATAAGAGACATAATGTTTTGTTTAATGTTGTATTGTTTGGTTCATTTTGTACAAGGGGAAAATCACAGTCAAATCAAATTCCAACGGTTTTATACTTATATTACACAGATTAGTCAAAAACAACTAAGTTGACCTTTAGTATGGTGGACTGTAAGACAGGTGACAGATAGGACACTTGGTTTTGGTATGATAAGTACATCTATGTGACTGAACTGACCCAGTCTAAAGTAATTGTGTTTAGTAGAGTTTAGCGAACACCTGAATGTTCGGGTTCGAGAAGTTAGGCCGAACTTCCCGAAAATGTTCGGGTTCGGGATCTGAACTCGACCCGAACTGCACCCCGAACCCAAACCCCATTTAAGTCAATGGGGACCCGAACTTTTGGGCACTAAAAAGGCTGTAAAATAGCCCAGGAAAGGGCTAGAGTGCTGCAAAAGGCAGCAAAATGTAGGCAAATCTCCTGCAAACAAATGTGGATAGGGAAATGACAAAATAAAATAAATAAAAATTAACCAATATCAATTGGCAACTTGGAGGAGGAGGAGGTGGAATAGGAGGTTGGGGTGGCATCAGGTGGGAATGTTATGGGATTTAATGTTCTCATCACATCAAAAAAGGATTCATGTCTGCCTGCAGTGCCAGAGGCCTCATTCACAGACTAAGGGCCATGGCACCCAGACGGAGGAGAGGTTCATTCAACTTTATGTTGCCCCGCCAAATAATGGTAAAATAAAAAAAAAGTTGGTAAAAAAAAAATGGTAAATTAAAAAAAAGAGGATGCAATAAAGAAGTGCCCTGTAGTACAAGAATATATGGTTAAGGGGAGGTAGTTATAAATGTCTATTCTGGTTCATTTATATGAACGTCAGCTTGTCCACGTTGGCAGTGGACAGGCCTGCTGCGTTTGTCAGTAATGACGCCACCTGCCATGCTGAATACACATTCAGACAAAATGCTGGCCACCAGGCAGACCAGCACATCCAAGGCATAAAAGGCTAGCTCTGGCCACGTGGACAATTTGGAGACCCAGAAGTTGAATGGGGCCGAACCATCAGTCAGTACGTGGAGGGGTGTGCACACATACTGTTCCACCATGTTAGTGAAATGCTGCCTCCTGCTAACACGTTCCGTATCAGGTGGTGGTGCAGTTAGCTGTGGCGTGGTGACAAAAATTTTCCACATCTCTGCCATGCTAACCCTGCCCTCAGAGGAGCTGGCCGTGACACAGCTGCGTTGGCGACCTCTTGCTCCGCCTCTGCCTTTACCTTGGGCTTCCACTTGTTCCCCTGTGACATTTGGGAATGCTCTCAGTAGCGTGTCTACCAACGTGCGCTTGTACTCGCGCATCCTCCTATCACGCTCCAGTGCAGGAAGTAAGTTGGGCACATTGGGCCAGATTTATCATTAGCCTAAGTCACTTTTCTGGAGTCGAAAAGTCGCAAAAAAATTGCGCAAAAAGCCAAATTGCGCAATTTTTTGCGACTTTTTGGAGACTTACGCCACTCACTCCAAAACCAAGTTTATGGGCGTTTTGTCGTATGTAAATCACTTGCAAGACAGATTTATTATTGCGACTTTTTAAAATGTCGCAAAAAAGTCGCAAAAAATTGCGCAAACTCACTCCACTCATGACCATGCTTATGTTTGACAAAATCACTTTTTTAAAATTGTGACTTTTCCAAAGACAAAGCCAAAATACAACTAGGAACCAGAAATACACCAGATTTATCAACCTCTGAAAGAGCCCATGATAAATTTGACTTGACTCAAATACACATACGCCTTCTTTGAAAGTGGAGTGAACTGCAAGAGTAATGATAAATCTGGCCCATTGTCTTTATACCTGGGATCCAGCACGGTGGCAACCCAGTAGTCCGCACACATTAAAATGTGGGCAACTCTGCTGTCGATGCGCAGGCACTGCAGCATATAGTCGCTCATGTGTGCCAGGCTGCCCAGAGGTAAGGACAAGCTGTCCTCTGTGGGAGACGTATCATCATCGTCCTCCGTTTCCCCCCAGCCACGCACCAGTGATGGGCATGAGCTGTATTGGGTGCCACACCGCTGTGAACATGCTTCATCCTCATCCTCCTCCACCTCCTCATCCTCCTCCTTCTCGTCCTCCAGTAGTGGGCCCTGGCTGGCCACATTTGTACCTGGCCTCTGCTTTTGCAAAAAACCTCCCTCTGAGCCACTTCTAAAACTGGCCTGAAAGTGCTAAAAATGACCCCTCTTCCTCCTCCTCCTCCTCCTGGGCCTCCTCCTCTTCCATCATCGCCCTAAGTGTTTTCTCAAGGAGACATAGAAGTGGTATTGTAACGCAGATAATGGCGTCATCGCCACTGGCCATGTTGGTGGAGCACTCGAAACAGCGCAACAAGGCACACAGGTCTCGCATGGAGGCCGAGTCATTGGTGGTGAAGTGGTGCTGTTACGCAGTGTGACTGACCCGTGTGTGCAGCAGCTGAAACTCCACTATGGCCTGCTGCTGCTCGCACAGTCTCTCCAGCATGTGCAAGGTGGAGTTCCACCTGGTGGGCACGTCGCATATGAGGCGGTGAGCGGGAAGGCCGAAGTTACGCTGTAGCGCAGACAGGCCAGCAGCAGCAGGAGTTGAATTCTGGAAACGCACACAGACGGCCCGCACTTTATGCAGCAGCTCTGACATGTCAGGGTAGTTGTGAATAGAGATGAGCGAACTTTAAAAAAAAGTTCGGCGTTCGGCGTTCGGGTTGTGGTAAGTCGCGCATCCCGTTATGGATTCCACTATAGCGGCATATGGAATCCATAAGGGGCGGCTTCCACCAACCCGAACTGTTGAACAGCCGAAGGACCTGGGGTGACGTCACTGTCATGTGATCAGTGCAGGGCGTGGCTCAGCGCGGATCAAATCCAGTGCTGAGCCACGCCCCCTGCACTGATCACATGACGTCACCCCAGGTCCTTCGGCTGTTCAACAGTTCGGGTTGGTGGAAGCCGCCCCTTATGGATTCCAAATGCCGCTATAGTGGAATCCATAACGGGATGCGCGACTTACCACAACCCGAACGCCGAACGCCAAACTCTAGTTGTGAAATTCAGCACATGCACCAGACAAGGGATGTGCGACAAACTGGCTAGTCCCAGAGCTGCGATGAGATTTCTCACATTATCGCACACCACCAGGCAGGACTTGAGGCCCACCATCAGCAACCACTCATCGGTCTGTTGTTAAATACCCCGCCAAAACTCTTGCGCGGTGTTTGGCCTGTGCCCCAAACATATGAGTTTCAGAACGGCCAGCGGACTTTTACCCCGGGCTTTGCTGAAGTTGGTGGTGAAGGTGTGTAGCTGACTGGTTGAGCAGGTGGAAGAAGAGGAGGAGGAAGCTGAGTAGGAGGAGGAGGCTACAGGAGGCAAAGAATGATGCCCTGCAATACTTTGCGGCGGCAGAACTCCAACTGAATTTCACCGCAGAAAATAATATATCCTATGACGGACACTATGAAACTTGTCCAGTCACAGATGGAACACCAGATTTACTGCATTTCTATATTTGCAACTGAATTTCACCCCAGAAAAAAATATATCCTTTGATGGACACTATTAAACTTGGCCAGCCACTGCTGAAACCACTGATTTATGGTATTGCTATTTTGGCAATTGAATTTTCCAAGAACAAAATATATCCTTTGCTGGACACACTATTAAACTTGTCCAGTCACAGCTGGAAAACCAGATTTACGGAATTTCTATTTTTAAAACTGAATTTCACTGCAGAAAAAAATATATCCTTTGCCGGACACTATTAACCTTGTCCAGCCACTGCTGGGACACCAGATTTACGGTATTGCTATTTTTGCAATTGAATTTCACCCCAGAAAAATATATATCCTTTGCCTGACACTATTAAACTTGGCCAGCCACAGCTGAAACCACTGATTTATGGTATTGCTATTATGGCAATTTAATTTCACCCCAGAAAAAAATATATTCTTTGCCAGACACTATTAAACTTGGCCAGTCACAGCTGGAACACCAGATTTACGGTATTTCTATTTTTGCAACTGAATTTCACCCCAGAAAATAATCAAACCTTTGCCGGACACTATTAAACTTGGCCAGACACTGCTGGGACACCAGATTTACTTTACTGCTATTTTGGCAATTTAATTTCACCCCAGAAAAAAATTTATCATTTGCCGGACACTATTAAACTTGGCCAGCCACAGCTGAATCCACTGAGTTACGGTATTGCTATTTTTAGCAATTGAATTTCACCACAGAAAAAAAATATATCCTTTGCCGGACTCTATCAAACTTGTCCAGTCACAGTTGGAACACCAGATTTACAGTATTTCCATTTTTGCAACTAAATTTCAATGCAGAAAATAATATATTCTATGACGGACACTATTAAACTTGTCCAGTCACAGCTGGAACACCAGATTTACGGTACTGCTATTTTGGCAATTGAATTTCACCCCAGACCAAAATATATCTTTTGCCGGACACTATTAAAGTTTGTCAGCCACTGCTGGGACAGCAGATTTAGGGGATTGCTATTTTGGCAATTGAATTTCACCACAGAAAAAAATCTATCCTTTGCCAGACAGTATTACACTTGGCTAGACACAGCTGGAACACCAGATTTAGGGGATTGCTATTTTGGCAATTGAATTTAACCCTGGCCAAGTTTAATAGTGTCCGGCAAAGGATATATTTTGTTCTGGGGTAAAATTCATTTTCCAAAATAGCAATACAATAAATCAGTGGTTTCAGCTGTGGCTGGCCGAGTTTAATAGTGTCCGTCATAGGATATATTTTGTTCTTGGGTGAAATTCAATTGCCAAAATAGCATAACCGTAAATCTGGTGTCCCAGGAGTGACTGGCCAATTTTAATAGTGTCCAGCAAAGGATACCCTGAATCTGGTGTTCCAGTAGTGGCTTGCAAAGTATAATAGTGTCCGCTAAATATATATTTTGTTCTGGGGTGATATTCAATTACCAATATAGCAATACCATAAATCAGTGGTTTCAGCTGTGGCTGGCCAAGTGTTAATCTGTCCGTAAAAGGGTATATTTTGTTCTGGGGTGAAATTCACTTGCCAAAATAGCAATACCCTGAATCTGGTGTTCCAGCTGTTGCAGGCCTAGTTTAAATCTGTCCGTAAAAGGGTATATTTTTTCTGGGGTGAAATTCAGTTGCCAAAATAGAAATACAGTAAATCTGGTGTTCCAGCTGTGACTGGACAAGTTTAATAGTATCCGTCAAAGGATAGATTTTGTTCTGGGGTGAAATTCAATTGCCAATATAGCAATACCCTGAATCTGGTGTTCCAGCTGTTGCAGGCCAAGTGTTAATCTCTACGTAAAAGGGTATATTACACTCAAGGTGTATATACAAGTGCTGAGAGGGTCATCCTCGATAACTTCACACGCTAGCGTGCATCTCCCATTGTATTTCTGTCCGTTAAAGGGTATATTACACAAAGTGTTAAAATACAATTTCTGAACGCATAATCCTATATATTTTTTCTCACGGTACTGTGCATTTCCAAGTGTAAATATGTCCTTAAAAGGATACCTTTCATCCAGGGCCTAAATACTAGGCCTGCAATTGATATTCCCCTAAATCAGTGGTTACTGCTGTGCCTGGATTAGTGTAATACGGTATATGAATAAATAGGCAGATAATGTTAGGTGCATGTAAAAAAAAGGCCTGAATTTGAAATCAATACATTGGGCCAAATAATTTTTTTCTTATTGTGGTGCTTGGTGAAAGGTAACAATGAGGAAAACATCTAGTAAGGGACAGGGACGCGGTCGTGGTGGTGTTAGTGGACCCTCTGGTTCTGGCAGAGGACATGGCCATTCTGCCACAGCCACACATCCTAGTGAACCAACTACCTCAGGTTCCAGTACCCGCCAGAAATTACCGTGATATTTGGTGGGGCCCAATGCCGTTCTAAGGATGGTAATACCTGAGCAGGTACAGGCGCTAGTCAATTGGATGGCCGACAGTGGATCCAGCACGTTCACCACCACCAACTTCAGCACAGCCTGGGGTAAATGTCAGCAGGCCATTCTGAAACTCATATGTTTGGGGGGACAGGCCCCACACTGCGCAGGAGTTTTGGCGGGGTATTTAACAACAGACTGACGAGTGGTTTCTGCCGGTGGGCCTCAAGTCCGGCCTGGTGGTGTGCGATAATGGGCGAAAACTCGTCGCAGTTCTGGGACTAGTCGGTTTGATGCACATCTCTTGACTGGCGACTGTGCTGAATTTGGTGGTGCAGAAGTTCATTCACAACTACCCTGACATGTCAGAGCTGCTGCATAAAGTGCGGGCTGTCTTTGTGCACTTCCGCGTCCACATCCTGCCGCTGCTTGCCTGTCTGCGCTACAGCGGAACTTCGGCCTTCCGCTCACCGCCTCATATGCAACATGCCCACCAGGTGGAACTTCACCTTGCACATGCTGGAGAGACTGTGCGAGCAGCAGCAGGCCATAGTGGAGTTTCAGCTGCAGCACGCACGCGTCAGTCGCACTGCAGAACAGCACCACTTCACCACCAATGATTGGGCCTCCATGCGAGACCTGTGTGCCCTGTTGCGCTGTTTCGAGTACTCCACCAACATGGCCAGTGACGATGACACCGTTATCTGCATTACAATACCACTTCTATGTCTCCTTGAGAAAACGCTTAGGGCAATGATGGAAGAGGAGGTGGCCCAGGAGGAGCAGGATGAGAGGTCATTTTTAGCACTTTCAGGCCATTCTGTTAGAAATGGCTCAGAGGGAGGTTTTTTGCAACAGCAGGGGCCAGGTACAAATGTGGCCAGCCAGGGCCCACTACTGGAGGATGAGGAAGAGGTGGAGGAGGATGAGGATGAAGCAGTTTCACAGCGGGGTGGCACCCGACACAGCTCAGGCCCATCACTGGTGCGTGGCTGGGGGGATACGGAGGATGATGACGATACACCTCCCACAGAGGACAGCTTGTCCTTACCTCTGGGGAGCATGGCACACATGAGTGACTACATGCTGCAGTGCCTGCGCAATGACAGCACAGAGTTGCCCACATTTTAATGTCTGTGGACTACTGGGTTGCCACCCTGCTTGATCCCCGGTACAAAGATAATGTGCCCACCTTACTTCCTGCACTGGGGCTTGATAGAACGATGCGCGAGTACAAGCACACGCTGGTAGATGCGCTCCTGAGAGCATTCCCAAATGTCACACGGAAACAGGTGGAAGCCCAATGCGAAGGCAGAGGAGGAGCAAGAGTTCGCCAACGCATCTGTGTCACGGCCAGCTCCTCTGAGGGCAGGGTTAGCATGGCAGAAATGTGGAAAAGTTTTGTCTCCACGCCACAGCTAACTGCACCACCACCTGATACGGAACGTGTTAGCAGGAGGCAGCATTTCACTAAAATGGTTGAACAGTACGTCTGCACACCCCTCCATGTACTGACTGATGGTTCGGCCCCATTCAACTTCTGGGTCTCCAAATTGTCCCCGTGGCCAGAGTTAGCATTTTTTGCCTTGGAGGTGCTGGAGGTGCTGGAGGTCATGAGTAAGAGCGGTAACGCTCGAAACGCGTAGACCGCTGCACAGGTGTAATTATGCTTGAAAAACTTATCCTTGTATGTTGATTACGTCCACCGAAAATAAAGGATGCCAAGGCTTTTTAAACTGAATTTACTGGAGTGCTGGAATCTTTCTTTTTCTGCTACTTCCAAGGATCTCCTGGATCCATCCGTGCACCCTGGGAGAAGGACATTCATGTGCAGGTGAGCTGGACAACCACACTTCTTCTTGCGGCCAGCGTTTTGTCTGAACGTGTATTCAGCACGGCAGGGGGCATAATTACTGACTAACGCAGCCGCCTGTCCACAGCCAACGTGGACAAGCTGACGTTAATAAAAATGAACCAGGCATGGATCCCACAGGACCTGTCCATCCCTTGTGCAGAATAGACATTTATAACTGCCTCCCCCTCAACCATATATTCTTGTACTTCGGGGCACTTCTTTATTAAATCCTCTTTTTTTAATTTTTTTATTGCGGTGCAACCAAAAGTTGAATGGACCTCTCCTCCGTCTAGGTGCCAGGGGACTAATTATCTGAAAGTGTCCTGTTCCAGTGGTGGGTGACATGAAGCCTGATTCTCTGCTATGCGACCTCTCTCCTCCGTCTGGGTGCCAGGGGCCTAATTATCGAAAAGTGGCCCTTTTCAATGGTGGGTGACATGACGCCTGATTCTCTGCTATGTGACCTCTGTCCTCTGTCTGGGTGCTGCGGCCTAAATATATGAAAGTGGCCATCTCCATTGGTGGGTGACTTGAAGCCTGATTCTCTGCTATGGGACCTCTCTCCAATTGATGTTGCTTAATTTTTATTAATTTTATTTTAATTCATTTCCCTATCCACATTTGTTTGCAGGGATTTTACCTACTTTGTACTGCCTTTTGCAGCCCTCTAGCCCTTGCCTGGACTATTTTACACCCTTTTTAGTGCCCAAAAGTTCGGGTCCCTATTGACTTCAATGGGGTTTGGGTTTGGGATTAAGTTCGGGTCGAGTTCGGATCCCGAACCCGAACTGTTTCGGGAAGTCCAAGGTGTTCTCTCATCTCTAGTCTTAACTACAGTAGTACTATTTGTAACAGTTTAATCCCTGTTACGTCCCATATCAGGGATTACCTTTTGTGAAAAAAAATTTAGGCTGGATACCTTCAACTGCCTTCACAGTGACAGACCAAACTCTCATACACCAAACTGAATTGATTTTAGGAACCGGGAGATGGAAAAAGCAGCTTGGTCGGTCCTCTTACTCCCAAATTGGGGCACTGCGCGTGCACAGAGCAATGTGCTGTGACAACCTATATGAGTGGCGTCTTAACTAGTACTATTCCTATCAGTTTAATCCCTGTTACGTAGCCTATCCTTGGACGTGTGTCGAATTGATTAACCATTGTCGAATTAATGAACCATTACGACATCATGAAATAATTTAGTTCTGAGCTCTGTACTTGCTTTGTATTGGAATTGATGGGGAATTTTTTAGTTGTCTGCATTATTTCTAATAAACTATTAAGAGACTTTATTATGATTTTTATTTTATGTATTAAAAACCCATACAACATTAAAAAAAAAAAAAAAGGTAAATTAATGTTTTTTCTATGAAATATTATCCAGCCGTCCGATCGCTTTTGGTCTGACCATAAAGAACCAACGGCCTTATTATATGGGGTGTGGCAACATTGCCAACACACTGATGGAGGTGATGATTGCTTCATTGTGATATGCAAGCCCCTTCACCACAACAAGGTAACGATCACGAAGGGGAATTGACACTTGTATGTGCCTTTTTGTTTTGTTTTTGCAGCCACAGTGCTGCACCATAGGACAGAAAAATTAGGCATGTACACATGCAAAATAATGGCATTGTTGCAGCCACTGTTGTAGCAGTGGCCGGAGAAATTGATGTTTTCCCAGCAGAAAAGTGACTAAAACATTGCGGATTGAACCCTAGTTGGTGGTGGAGAATTCACGAAAGTCATCCGGTATGCAGACATTAAATACAGCAGCGTGGGGACCATTTTAATGCCAAGGCATGTCATCAGGCCTTTTGTTAGTCAAACATATCCCCCACTGTCAGTCCCTTAAGGATCCATGCCTCATTCATCTTTTTGAAGTTGAGGTAATCAACACTTTTTTGACCGAGGCGACTTCTCTTGTCAGTGACAATGCCTCCTGATGCACTGAAGGTCCTTTATGACCGCACACTTGAAGCAGGGCAGGCCAGAAGTTCTATCGCAAACTAGGATAGCTCAGGCCACAGGTCAAGCCTGCAAACCCAGTAGTGTCGATATCTGCTGTTAAGGCGAGGTAGTCTGCTACCTGTCGGTCGAGTAGTTCTCTAAGACTGGATCCCAAAGGGCTGTGGCGATGTGTAGGACTGAAAACGCTTTGCATGTCCTCCATCAACAACACATCTGTAAATTGTCCAGTCCTTGCCGCCGTGGTAGGAGGATGATTACATTCACGTCTTCCCCAGTTAGATTCTCGTTGTGCTGGGACATCCCCCTTATAAGCTGCGTAAAGCAAATTTAGTTTGGTTTTGAACTGCTGCATCCTTTCCGACTTTCGGTATTTCTGCTTATACCGGGGGTCTAGTAGCGTGGCCACCCAGTACAGGTCATTCTCCTTCATCCTTTTTATATGAGGGTCCCTCAACAGACATGACAGCATGAAAGACCCCATTTGCACAAGGTTGGATGCAGAGCTACTCATTTCCCGTTCCTCGTCCTCACTGATGTCATTGACGGTCTGTTCTTCCCCCCAGCCACGTACAACCCCCACGGGTCCCAGATAGGTGACAACAACGAGCACCCTGGGGTGCCTGCTGTGGTTGGTCTTCCTCCTCCTCAAAGCCACATTCCTCCTCTGACTCCTCATACTCCTCTTCCAGCTTGCCGCAGGTCCGGCAAGCGACGATGACAAGGCTGTTTCTGGTGGTGATGGCGACCACAACTCTTCCTCTTCCCGCTCATCTACGGCCTGATCCAGCACTCTTCGCAGGGCACGCTACAGGAAGAAAACAAATGGGATAAGGTTGCTGATGGTGCCTTCGGTGCGACTGACTAGCTTTGTCACCTCCTCAAAGTGATGCATGAGCCTACAGGCATTGCGCATGAGCGTCCAGTAACGTGGCAAAAAAATTCCCAGCTCCGCAGAGGCTGTGCTAGCACCCCGGTTATACCAATAATCGTTGACTGCTTTTCCTTGTTGGAGCAGGCGGTCGAACATTAGGAGTGTTGAATTCCAACGTGTCGGGCTGTCGCAAATCAAGCGCCTCACTGGCATGTTGTTTCGCCGCTGAACATCGGAAAAGTGCGCCATGGCCGTGTAGGAATGCCTAAAATGGCCGCACACCTTCTTGGCCTGCTTGAGGACGTCCTGTAAGCCTGGGTACTTAGACACAAAGCGCTGTACGATGAGATTCAACACATGTGCCATGCACGGCACATGTGTCAACTTATCCAAATTCAATGCCGCCAACAAATTTGTTCCATTGTCACACACTACTTTGCCGATCTCCAGTTGGTGCGGGGTCAGCCACTGATCCACCTGTGCGTTCATGGCGGACAGGAGTGCTGGTCCTGTGTGGCTCTCTGCTTTCAGGCAAGTCAACCCAAAGACAGCATGACACTGGTGTATCCGGCATGTGGAATAGCCCCTGGAGAGCTGGGGGGATTCAGTTGATGTACATCCAGATGCCGCAGCAGAAGAGGACTCAGCCAAGGAGGACATCGAAGAGGATGGAGTAGGAGGAGTAGAGGAGGTGGCAGTAGGCCTGCAAGTCATGGCAGTGTCACCAACTCCACTGCGGAGCCACGCATTCCATGCTTGTCAGCCGTCAGCAGGTTGACCCAATGCGCAGTGTACGTGATATACCTGCCCTGACTGTGCTTTGCAGACCAGGTATCAGTGGTCAGATGGACCCTTGCCCCAACACTGTATGCCAGAGATGCCCTGACTTCCTTTTCAATAACATAGTAGAGGTTTGGGATTGCCTTTTTTGAAAAAAAAATTCGTCCGGGTACCTTCCACTGTGGTGTCCCAATAGCGACAAATTTTTTGAAGGCCTTAGACTCCACCAGCTGGTATGGTAAAAGCTGGCGGGCTAAGAGTTCCGTCAAGCCAGCTGTCAGACATTGGGCAAGGGGGTGACTCTGTGACATTGGCTTCTTATGCTCAAACATTTCCTTGACAGACACCTGACTGTGGTCAGATGAGCAGGAACTGCTGAAGGTGAGAGATGGAGTGGCAGGTGGCTGAGAGGGGCCAGGGAGGACAGCAGTGGTTGACGTGGCTGAAGATGCTGGACCAGGAGGAGCGTGGTGGCTTTGAGTTTGTGTGCTGCTTGTACTCATGTGTTGATCCCATTGGCGTTTGTGATGTGAGATCATGTGCCTTCGCAAAGCAGTTGTACCAAGGTGGGTGCTGGACTTCCCACGACTCAGTTTCTTTTGGCACAGGTTGCAAATGGCATTGCTGTTATCAGAGGCAGACATAAAAAAAAATGCCACACTGCTGAGCTTTGCAATGATGGCATTCTAGTGGTTGCAATAGCATGCGTTGATTGGCGTGCTGTCTGGCTAACCCCGGGTGCCGATACATGCTGTCTGACTGTGCCACTAACTCCTTGCGATGACCTCCCCTTGCTTCCAACTCGTCTCCTCCTCCTCTCTGTCTCCCCATCTGAACTTTCCCCCTGTTCTTCTTTTCTTCAAGAGGGCACCCACGTGACATCCACGGACACATCGTCATCATCAACCGCTTCACTTGTATCTGACAATTCAGCAAAGGAAGCAGCAGCGGGAACAACATCATCATCATCTCACCGTACGTCCATGTGTGTAATGCTGCCTGACTGAGACACTGAGACATATCCCTGTTATCTACATCCTCTGGCAATAATGGTTGCGCATCACTCATTTCTTCCAACTGATGTGCAAATAAATCTTCTGACAGATCAAATGAAGTGGCTGTGGTGCTGGTGTTGGTGGTGGTGGCAGGCAGGCGAGTGGTAACTTGAGAGGTGCCCGAAGCTGAGCTGGAGGAGGATGGTGCGTTAAGGTTCCGAGCGGAAGCTGTATTAGATTGGGTGTCCTGTGTAAGCCAGTCAACTATGTCCTCAGAATGTTTCGAGTTCAGGGTATGTGGCCTCTGAACACTGGGCATTATTTTAGGGCCAAAGGAAATCACAGCACCAATACGGCCCCTGCGGGGTGGCCTGCCTCTGCCTGTCATTTTTTTTTTTATTAGTGGTACTATGCGTGCAAGGTACTGTGCCACCTAGTATGAGTGGTGGGCACTGGCAGTGGGCACACTACAATCAGTGGAAGTGGGCCTGACACACACTGGCAGGCAACTAACCTTAGATTAAAGGGTAAAAATTAAATGCCTTATTTATCGGCAAGCTACTGTGCCACCCGGTATGAGTGGTGGGCACTGGCAGTGGGCACACTACAGTCAGTGGAAGTCGGCCTGACACACACTGGCAGGCAACTAACCTTAGATTAAAGGGTAAAAATTAAATGCCTTATTTATGCAAAGTCACTGTGCCACCTGGTATGAGTGGTGGGCACTGGCAGTGGGCACACTACAGTCAGTGCAAGTCGGCCTGACACACACTGGCAGGCAAATAACCTTAGATTAAAAAGTAAAAATGAAATGCCTTTTTTTGATGCAAAGTCCTGTGCCACCCGGTATGAGTGGTGGGCACTGGCAGTGGGCACACTACAGTCTGTGGGCCTGCAGCTCCTCACACACGGGTAGGCCAGGCAACTGCATTATATATATGGAGAAAAATGAAAATAAAAGCAGACTAATGTAACAGCACTAAAAAGGGCTTTTTGGGGTGCTGTAACGCTGTCCTTACAGCAGATGAGTCTGTGGACATAGAACCCTGGCCTAGCTAACGCTTTCCCTGTGAATTCAGAATCATCAGCACAGAAGCAGCTTCATTCTCCCTGCTCTCACTAACATGCAGCTTCAGACTGAATCTGAAATGGCTGCCCTTTTTATAGGAGGTAGGTGTGGGAGGGAGGGTGCTGATTGGCAGGAATGTGTCTGCTGACTGTGGGGTACAGGGTCAAAGTTTGCTCAATGATGATGTATAGGGGCGGATCGAACATCGCATATGTTTGCCCGCCACGGCGAACGCAAACAAGCTAAATTTATCTTGTAGTTTGAATGGAAGTCCACTTTGTGGACTTTGATTCGCTCATCACTAGTGATTTCCTCATCTCAAACTATTTTGTAAAACAAAATCCGACACCAGTGGTCGGTATACCCCCACAAAAAATGTTAATGTCTCTAAAACTTGTGCATGTGGCCTTGAGCATAAACTACAGTTTATCAAGGCCGTCTCTTGCTTTTCACTAGTTGACTTATTGTCTGCTGAGGCATGACATCCCACTCTACGAGCTTCTACACAGTGACTCAGCTGATCCCATGCATTTTCAATAGGATTAGGTCTGGAGAAAGTGCATACTACTCCATTTGAGGTCCCCTACTCTCCGGCAGCCTTTCCCTAATGATTAGACCTCGATAAGCTGGCACATTGGCCTCCATGAAGATAAAATTAGGCTTGTGTCGTAGATGCAGAGGCACAAGGACTGGATTATTGGTGTTATTCAAGTAGTATGGGCTTGTCACTGTAACATTCACAAAGAGTAGGGCAGTTCTGTATTAATTAGACACAATTGCCCCAAACTCCCTGACGTCTTCAACATTGCTGGGGGCCATCATTTTTGCTCAGTGTGAATTGACCTTCATCAGTGAAAAGCACTGAGGCCCACAGTTCCCTCGTCCAGTGTAGATGCTCCCTGGCCCATACAAGACAATGATGCCTGAGACTGGTGGTGTGGTCAGGTGCCCTTGCAGGTCGTCTATCATGCAGACGATGCTGATGTAAATTGTTTTAAATGCTCTTACGTGACACCTGGGTGCCTTTCACCTCCCTTAAATGTTCCTGGAGTTGTGTGGCATTCATCTGGTTCCGCAGGGCATTATTCACAATAAAGCGATCATTAGTGTGGGAGGTGGTCACTTCTATGCCTTTCTGTGACTCTTCCAGTTTCTCTGTATCTATGTTGCAGCCTGTTCATGACACTCTCTGACACTCTAAGCTCAGTGGCTACTTCTGTCCAAGAACATCCTGCATGAAGCCTCACAATGGCAAGGTACTGTTGATCAATTGTTAGGTGTCGTCTTGGTCTCATAATGTCAAAATGTATAATGAGGAGGACTGTTTAAATACCAATTCTAATTGAATCAGGACATTTATTGGGCGATTTATTGATCAAACATCTGTTGTGAATGTTGCCATTAGGCTGCTTTTTAGAGAAAAGCAAAGTATGCAAAAAGTACTGAAACACTGAACCGTTGGACATGTGCATTTAAAAGTTTAGAGAAGGTCACATTAAGTTCACCTGTAAAGGTTAGAGTACATTTTATTTCCCTTTTATAATTTGTTGTGAGTAGTCTATTTGCGAAATTACTTATACAATTTGCAGGATAACCTTTAAACCTATAACAAAAAGTAGTGGCCCCCACTACTTAAAAGAACTAGCAATGCCTACCAGTTATCCCAGTTCAGTCTGCACGAACAAACTTTCCATACCCAGTAGCGAACATAAACTTTTTAGAGCCAGAGCCTTCTCTAATGCAGGCCCCCTCACCCATCCCTATCTGGAACTCACTGCCTTGGCCATTGCAACACGTATAATCGTTAATTTCTAATGATAATTTGTTTTCCCTTAGTCCTAACAGCAGCACAGATGGGGTTAACCACCCCCCGTGGACTGGCAGGACCGGCGGAATGTTTAATGAGCCCAAGACTAATAACTCAGTTTAACAATTAAGTATCTCCTTAAAAGGAGGAAGTCAACCCCCAGGCCACTGTGTTTATAGTAAGAAGAAAACTAGACTTACTAGGGTGGGAAATGTGTGTGCTGCTGTTAGGACTAAGGGAAAACAAATTATCGTTAGAAATTAACGATTCCCTTACGCCCTACCAGCAGCACAGATGGGGAGATAGCAAGAAGAAACCCCTAGGGAGGGCCTTCCTGCCTGGCAGAACTAAGAAAAGTCTGCCCAAAGGCCGAAAACTCAGCTAGACTGGCATCTAGTCTATAATGGGAGATGAATGTCGATTCAGAGCTCCAGGAGGCAGCTTTGCAAATCATGTTGAGAGGCAGAAGACTCCTCTCGGCAAAAGAAGTAGCCACAACTCTAGTAGAGTGGGCCTTCACGAATCCCGGAGGGTCCAGAGATTGTGGAAACAAAGGATTCCTTAATAGCCTCCTCAATCCACCGACTGATGGAAGGTTTGGATGCCTTATAGCCTTTAAACTTACCGGCAACAGGATTAGCAGATTCTCATCTTTCCTGAACTCCTTGATCTATCCACATAGATCCGGAGACATCTCGAGACGTCCAGAGGATGTCTAGCAGGTTTCTAGGAGGAGGTGGTAGATGTCGACAGAACCGGGAGGAATATCACCTGGTTGATGTTCTGGAAGTAAGGAACTTTAGGCCTACAATACGGGAGGAATCTAAGAAGGTCCCGGTCATGTAAGAAAATAGTATAGGGCTCATGTGCAGAGAGAGCTTGAAGCTCAGAGACCCTCCTGGCCAAAGTCACTGCAAGGAGAAACACAAACTTCCAAGTGACGAACTTGATGTCCACCTCCTCTCACGGTTCAAAGGGGGGAGATGCTAACCCCCTGAGAACTACTGAAAAACCCATTGAAAAAAAGGGGTCTCAGTACTGTAGGCTTTAATCTTTCAGCTCCTTTAAGGAACCGTTTGATCAGCGGGTCCTGAGAAAAAAGCCTGTTAAGGCAAGCTGAGATGGCTGAAACTTGAACCTTCAGAGTAGAAGGGCAAGACCTCTATCAAGGCCGTCTTGCAGGAACTGAAGGATAGCGGAGAGGGGCGGATCTGCAGACGCCACCTCAGTTGAGGTACAACAGGATGAGAGTATCCTCATAATACACGAGTAGGCTCTCTTGGTAGAGTCCGCTTTAGAATGAGACAGCGTTCTCAGGACCGACTCTGAAAGCCCTTCTATTCTGGGAAGGGACTGATCAACCTCCAGGCTGTCAGGTTGAATCTGTGCAGATCTGAGCAGAGGTGAGTGTCCCACGAGACCAGGGTCTGCTGTGGGGGGAGCCTCCAATATTGTCCTCGACTCAACTGGGTGAGCTAGGTAAACCAGGATCTCTTCGGCCAAAACAGTATGATGGCTATCACCGAGGCCTGATCCTGACAGATTTTCATCAATACCATCGGTATCATGGAAAAGGGAGGGAAGATGTAAGCCAGCCTGAACCTCCAGGATATTGACAGAGCGTCTAACGCCAGGGGGTTGTCCTCCCTGTAAAGGGAGCAGAACCTCTCCACCTTGGCATTGAACCTTGTTGCCATAAGATCCACCTCTGGCATACCCACTTGAGGACTATCTGCTTGATTCTCCGGATGTAAAGACCACTCCACCGACGGACGACCACGGCTCAGCCGCTATCATATTAAGGAGGAAAAAAACATTTTTAGAACAGCACCAATTTTAGGACTCTGGGAGCTAGCTGAAAAAGTATATGTAGCCAGAGACTAAACTGGAGCACACAGCCTCCACAGGAAGATGCATAAAAAAATCGCATCTATGAAAAAAATTGTGCCCGTGAAAAAATCACAGCCGGATTACCCGGAGGTGATGCAAAAGGAGAGTCCCCGCGTCACCTCCGGAAGATGGCGGTGCACAGGGATCGGGAATCCTGGACCAAGGACGCTGCCAAAATACCCCAGCCAGGCGCAACTGCGCGGGGCCGGCAGCAAATAAGCTGCCGGCCAAACTGACCAGGTACCTAGGAAAAAAGGCAACGCCGTTACCCAAACGAAAAGAAGGCTCCCCGCACTTTCCATAAGAAAGGGGGGAACAAACCGCCTAGTCCACCTGTCCAGGAGGACAGAAAAAAACACAGTGGGCTGGGGGTTGACTTACTCCTTTTAAGGAGATACTTAATTGTTAAATTGAGTTATTAGTCTTGGGCTCATTAAACATTCCGCCGGTCCTGCCAGTCCACGGGGGGTGGTTAACCCCATCTGTGCTGCTGGTAGGGCGTAAGGGAATTATTTGTCACATTTTCATGAAGATTTAAACCTCACAAGACAAGTGTGATATTTGAGGGTAAATTACACACTTGCTCCCTACATAGGATATTATAAGAGATTGATCAGTTTTCACCTGGAAAATACATTGAGTACCTTGTAGAAATGTTTTTCCTTGTTGTTGTAGGTAGAGATGAGCGAAGTTTTCAAAAATTCAATTAATTGCAAGTTATTTCATAATAAAATTCATTCCATTGTATAATTGTATAATCAATTTTATAGAAAGCTCATCTACCTTTCAGTAGTTTTTTTTTTTGGAGCGTATTAGGAAACCGGAGTAACTGAAGGAAACCCACAGACACACGAGGAGAACGTACATACTGCATGCAGATATCCTTAGTAAGATCCATGTCCAAGACATCAATGCAGCAAGGCAACAATGCTAATGAGATGGTGACCACGTTACCGTATAGAAGGAATATAATTATAATAATAATAATAATGATGACAATATTAATAATTATAATAATAATAAGGAGAAGAAGAAGGAGGAGATGGCTGAGAAGGATGAGAAGGCGAAGGAGGTAAAGGAGAAGGAGAAGGAGAAAAATAATAATAATAATAATAGAAGAAGAAGAAGAAGAAGAAGAAGGAGAAAAATAATAATAATAATAATAATAATAATAATAGAAGAAGAAGAAGAAGAAGAAGAAGAAGAAGAAGAAGAAGAAGAAGAAGAAGAAGGAGAAAAATAATAATAATAATAATAATAATAATAATAATAATAATAATAATAGAAGAAGAAGAAGAAGAAGAAGAAGAAGAAGAAGAAGGAGAAAAATAATAATAATAATAATAATAATAATAATAATAATAGAAGAAGAAGAAGAAGAAGAAGAAGAAGAAGAAGAAGAAGAAGAAGAAGAAGAAGATTTTATACAGTGTCCTCCTATTCTGGAGAACTTTACAACTAGATGGCGCATGCACAGGCATAAATCATATATTACAGAGAAACAAACTAATCCATAATTCAAACGATAGGATTGAGAGCAAAATACAAAAAAAAAAAAGGTTAAGTTAATGAATAAAGAAAAAAAACGAACCTGGCTTTTAAAAGGGTTGTCTGGGTTCATGGCTGAACCTGGATATAAGCCCTCCTTTACTCCTTTAGCATGTACGAGTGGAGCATTTCTTTGCTTCGATGCTCCCCTTGCCTTGTGTTGTATTGTGCAGGGCAAGGTCTGTTTGTTATGAGATGGTGATGTACCAGGCTTTATATCAGTATGCTAGGCAGTATTACCAGTACCCGCCTCTACAAATGCCCAGAACAGTGCTATACACTGCCCATTTGTACTGGCAGAAGTTTCCACCTAGCATACTGATGTGAAGCTCAGTACATCACTGGCTCACAACAAAAAGACCTAGCCCTGCGCAATGCAACACAAGACAAGGGGAACATCGAAGCAAAGAAATGGTTCACTCGTACATGCTAAAGAAGTGAAGGGGAGCTTAAATCTGGCTTCAGTCCTGAACCTGGACACCACTTCCCTAACCAATGTTACAAGTTACAGGACAAGTTATATCTAGTGTTGAGCGAACAGTTTCAAAAAAGTTCGGGTTCGGGTTCGGTGTTCGTCGATTACTTCCCGCTTTCTGAAGGGCTGCACAGCAGCCAATCAGCTAGCGTTTTACTTCTTGCCCTAAGAGCCCATCACAGCCATGCCTACTAATGGCATGGCTGTGATTGGCCAAGTGCAGCATGTGACCCAGCCTCTATTTAAGCTGGAGTCACGTAGCGCCGCACGTCACACTGCTCTGATTAGTGTAGGGAGAGGACGCAGCTTCTGTCAGGGCGAGATTAGGCAGGTTAAAGTCAGCAACAGCACCTAATGAACGGATCAATTTACAGCTGAGAATCATTGAACTTCTGCTAGTTACTTGCTCGCTGGTTTTTAGGCTGCACAGAGCGCTTTTCTGTCACTTATTTTCTGGGTTGATCGTGCCATTTTGTGACTTGTGGTGCGCCAGAAGAAGCTGCCACCAAGTCCATCAATCCATCAATACTAGTTTTTTTTTTTTTGCTATATCCTACATCAATACAATTGCCCAAATACCAATCCCCTAAATCTGGTGTTCCAGCTTTGGTTAGACAAGTATAATACTGTCTGCTGTCTGGCAAAGGATAGATTATTTTCTGGGGTTAAATTCAATTGCCAAAATAGCAATACCATAAATCAGTGGTTTCAGCTGTGGCTGGCAAAATAGAATAGTGTCCGAGGTAACGCACACACGCACAGACGCATCGTACTACGATTCTTGAATAGTTGTATTATCGCGATAATAAAACTAACAGTGTAAAGTTGACTGTATTGTTCTAAGTTATATTCAGCACGAATGTAACTTCTATTACAGCACACCAATACTAAAACTGACTAAGAGACAGCTTTAAGTTCTATTCTAACGCGATTGCAACTTTGGAACTTAAAGTGGTGTACGATTTTAAAAGTTGAGTACTAAAAGTTGGAATCGCAATGCGATTCTTATGTATTTGCTAATCGCATTAGATTACAACTTTGAGCTACCGATCACCATGGGAACGCCTCCTCCAGTAGAATGTACTGTCGGATGTGAGAATTAAGTTGAAATCGCAATGCGATTATTATATATCTGCTTAATCGCATTGCCGTTTCAACTTAGCATTGCTAATAATTCCATTCATATTCGCTAACTTACTGACTCAGTAAGTTAACGATATGGATGGAATTATTTAGCAATGCTAAGTTGAAATCGCAATGCGATTAAGCAAATATATAAGAATCGCATTGCGATTTCAACTTGATTCTCAGATCCGACAGTACATTCTACTGGAGGAGGCGTTCCCATGGTGATCGGTAGCTCAAAGTTGTAATCGCAATGCGTTTATTGCAGTATATTATCCCTCTGGGTGTCTTTTACAGCCTTTTTAGTGCCCAAAAGTTCGGGTCCCCATTGACTTCTATGGGGTTCGGGTTCGGGATGAAGTTCGGGTTGAGTTCGGATCACGAACCCGGACATTTTCCGGAAGTTCGGCCGAACCTCTCGAACCCGAACATCCAGGTGTTCGCTCATCTCTAGTTATATCTACAAAATTCGAAAAAATTGTATCATATTCCCTTATTGAACACACTTTTAATCTAATTTAATATTTATAGTCTTGCTGACTTAACAAATGGGACTCATGAGACAAGGAGAAAAAAAATCTCCCAAGACTTGTTTATCTGCCACCTTGCCTCCAATTCACTATAAAAATCTGAACGGAATCCCATTATAGCTCATACTCACATGTCTGACACCCACTGAACATGACTGTGCTGCTGTCTATTGCCTCTGGGACAAGATTTTCAGAGAAGAATTAGGATCCATAAGAAATACGTCTGGAAATAAATATCAAGATGAAAGAAATATCTGATGTAAGTATTGTTACTGTATAATTCACAATGAATTCTGCTTAATATTCCTTTCAGATTGTCTGAAATGTATCGATTATGAAAAATAGGCAAATGTGTTCTCATTATTGCCTAAATTAATGTGACTTTAGAGGGGAGAGTTTGACCATTGACCTTAAACAGTAAACTGATTTGTATTTTTTGTCTATTTTAGGCTATTATTTTTATTGTTCATGCAAAAATGTGTAAAAATATATCTGATTTTTTTTTATACTACTCAGTGACTCCATATAGTAGTTTGAACAGTATAAAGTACTGTATTAGGGAAAAGGGAAGCGATTTGCTAATCCCTATACTGTATATTACAGTGTATGTAGTAGAATACATAGACCTATTATCTACAGTATATGTAGAATATGATTTAGTAACCATCCAGTTATTGTGTGCGTTTTTTGGTTAATTCTGACATAACTACTATACTGTATGTTCTATGTGTAGGAGAACAATCTGACTGTGGTCACTGAATTTTACCTTTTAGGATTTCAAGGCAGCCAAGATTTAAGAATTTTCTTGTTTTCTCTTCTTCTGGTGGTTTACTGTGTAACCATATGTGGGAACCTCCTGATCATCACCCTGGTGTCCACCAGCAAGAACCTCCAGACTCCTATGTACTTCTTTATCTCACAACTGTCCATCAGTGACATTTTTGTGATCTCAGAAATTGTCCCCAACCTGCTCCACATCCTACTGAATAATGGAGGAACCATTACTTTTATTGACTGTATCGCTCAGTTGTATTTCTTCTGTGCCTGTGAAGCATGTGCATGCTTTCTTCTCGCTGTGATGTCTTATGACAGATATGTGGCCATCTGTAATCCACTTCAGTACTCAGCCATCATGACAGGAGGATATTGCATAATTTTGTCTATAACCAGTTGGTTGCTTGGGTTTTCTATCATTTTTTTTGAAATCGTGAAAACGGCAAAGCTACATTTTTGTGGGCCAAATATCATTGACCATTTATTCTGTGATATTGTCCCCTTACTAGAACTTGCCTGTTCAGACACCTCTATGATCCACGTAGTGGTTTATGTTATGGGCATTCCATTTGTAATAATGCCAACCACAATCATTGTAGTGTCTTATACTTATATTATTTTAGCAGTCTTAAGGATCTCATCCAGTACTGGTAGACAGAAAGCCTTCTCCACCTGCAGCTCCCACCTCATTGTGGTCTCCATATTCTACTGGAGTATATTCAGTGTTTATGTTGTCCCATCAAAAGGCCTAACTAACACTTTAAGCAAATTCCTCTCCCTGCTGTATACTGTCTTTAATCCTTTGATTAATCCCATTATATACAGTCTGAGAAATAAAGACATTAGAAAAGCCATACAAAGGACATTTCAAAAGCATGTGATCTGGTAAGTTAACAAAAGGAGGTTTTTCACAGGTGTTGTAGATTGAATTTTTCATATTGATTAGTTAAAGTGGTATTCCCATCACATTCAATGTGGGCATATCGCTAGCATATCGCTTGTCTGAGATAGCAAAACCCATTTAAGCAAAAAAATGATTATGGCAAAATCTACAATTGCAAGAAAAACTAAATGAGCTCTTTAGAATAACATGAATTTCTCCATTGATTAATAATAATCTGTAGTCTGATTGTTTTCTAAGTCACAGTCATAGACAAACACAGTCAAACAAAACTAAACAGTTTTCAACTAAACAGTTTCACTGACCACATTAAACAGTATGTGAACCTTTGATTTGATCCTGTAGAAATCACCTCTAACTAATGTTCACTGTAGCTGCAAATAAGATTTTTACAATGTTGATGGTTAATTTCGTATAGTTCCTCCCTGCAATTTTTTTTCCCAGTTCTTTAGGCCATTCTACAACATCTTTTTTTTTAATCTTTCAACTGTTTTTTGTTGATTTACTTGTGTACATTGTTTTATTGCGTCATCCAAGATATCTTCAGTCTATGGCCATGTATGCTCCCCTTTAACATTCTTCTGTAAAATGTTGTCATACACCTTAGAATTCATCATTTTCTCAATCATCCAAAAGACATTCAGACTCCAGACCCTTATGCAACAAAATAGTCATTAACAAGGATGTTCTCTTTACCATGTTTCAGAGTTGGGAAAGGGTTTCGGTGTGGGTGTGAAATGTTTTCCTTCAAACATACAGTAGAATTGTAACATTGTTTATAAGACTGCAAAAAGAGATATATCTGTCCAGTTCAGACTGTTATCAAGCAAATTTGATCCGGAGGATGAATAATGACGGAAGCTGTTATAGTCCAAAAGTTACCTGAGACCATTTGAATGTTCGACACTGTTTTGGGGAAAATGTCTTAAGAGCAGAAGGGGAACTTTTTAGCACAAATAACGAAACTCTGTTTGGAGGAAAAATACTGAGCACCAAAACCAAAAGCTCCTCCTAAATGTTAAAGGGGTATTCTGGTAAAGTAATTAAATTATTGAAAAACTGCATTAAGCCTGCAAGTTGTGACTAGAGCAGACAACTGGATGTTCGGGTTCGAGAAGTTTGGCCAAACTTTACGAAAATTTTTGGGTTCGGGATCTGGACTTGACCCAAATTCAATGGAGACCTGAACTTTTGGGCACTAAAATGGCTGTAAAATAGCCCTAGAAAGAGGGCTGCAAAAGGCAGCAAAATGTAGGTAAATCCCCTGCAAACAAATGTGGATAGGGAAATGACTTTAAATAAAGTAAAATAAATAAAAAATAACCAATATTAATTGGCAACTTGGAGGAGGAGGTGGAATAGGAGGTTGGGGTGGTGTCAGTTGGGAATGCTAAGGGAGTTGAAGTTCATGTCTGCCAGCAGTGCCACAGGCCACAGGCCACATTCACAGATTCAGGCCCAAGGCAACCATACATGGGAGTTGGAGAAGTTCTCATCACAGCCAAAAATAGATTAATGTCTGCCAGCAGTGCCACAGGCCACATTCACAGATTCAGGCCCAAGGAAAAAATAAATGGGAGTTGGAGAAGTTCCCAACACAGCCAAAAAGGATTCATGTCTGTATGCAGAGCCACATGCCTCACTCACAGACTCAGGCCCAAGACAACCATACATGGGAGTTGCAGAAGTTGTCATCACAGCCAAAATGGATTCATGCCTGCCTGCAGTGTCACAGGCCTCATGCACAGCCTCAGGCCCCTGGCACCCACAAATAGGAGAGTTCAAATCACGCCAAAACAGTATTGATTTCACCCAGCAGTGCCAAAGGCCACAACCACTCATTCAGGTCCATGGCTCCCGCAAAGAGGAGAGCGGTCCCATAACAGCAACACAGGCCTCAGGTCAACCTGCAATGGGACAGCCCATTATCATTTATGTAGGCCCTAGCACCCAGACAGAGGTGAGCGGTCCCATAACAGCAAAACAGGCATCATGTCACCCAACAATGCAACAGGCCACTTTCAGCAATTTAGGCCCTAGCACCCAGACAGAGGAGAAAGGTCCCATAACAGCAAAACAGGCATCATGTCACCCAGCAATGGAAAAGGCCACTTTAGGCCCTAGCACCCAGACAGAGAAGAGAGGTCCCATAACAGCAAAACAGGCATCATGTCACCCACCAATGCAGCAAGCGATTATCATTAATGGAGGTCCCTGGCCACCAGACAGAGGAGAGAGGTCCCATAACAGCAAAACAGGCATCATGTCACCCACCAATGCAGCAGGCGATTATCATTAATGTAGGCCCCTGGCACCCAGACAGACGGCTCACCTGAAAAAGTAGTGGCGGCTTGAAACTACGTACTGTGGGACAGCGACCGTGATCAGCAGTTTGAAACAGTCGGTCTCCACCAGACAGAATGAAAACATTTCAAAGGCCAACGCTGCAGATTCTGTCGCCTACTCGCATCAGAGGAAGGTGTTTCACTTGGACTGGTAGTTGGCGCTAAACGGCCACGTCCTCTCCCAGCAACAGGAGCTTTACCAACACCACTACGACCATGCCCATGTCCCTTATTTGATGTTCTCCTCATTATTTGTGTTCAACCACCAAGCTGAAAGATTGGTTTCTCTCCAGTGGCAATTTACCTACCACTAGTCGACAATTACGTTCATTTAGGCAGTGCCCGTGTCATAAAAAATGCTCTGTGGGCCAAGAATAATGTTTTTTGGGCCTAAAACACAATGATTTTCAATTTCTATGCAGAAATGTAAAAATGTTTTGGATACGCTTTATGCACAAGTGGTTTTTGGGACAAGAACAAGTATTTTTGTAATAAAATTCAGAATATTAGTATTTCACTGTTGTAAATTGAAATTAATTATTTATACGCTTAATGCACAACTGTTTTTTCAGACTACAACACGGCTTTTTTCAATGAAACCCCAAAATGCAGTTTTTAACTGCTGTGAATTAAAAGTAGATATTTATACTATGTATGGACACCTGATTTTGGGACCCAGAACTCGGATGCGGTCACCATAATTCACAAAAGCAGTATTTAACTGCTATTAATTGAAATTAATTATTTATATGACGGATGGACAACAATTTTTTTGGCCTACAACACGGCTTTTTTCAATGAAACCCCAAAATGTAGTTTTTAACCGTTTAGTGGACCTTCTTTAAAAAAAAACAAATAAGCACTATTTCCATGCAGAAATATAAAATATGCCATTGGACGGTGTATGCAGTACTGTTTTGTGATCAAGGAATACGGTTTGTACCCCCAAATTACACAGATTCTCTATATTCACCGCAGAAATGTCAAATATATATTTTGGCGGTGTAACATACTGTAGGCTTGGTGGATCAGGATGACCACTTTTTTTTAACTAAAATACACTGATGCACTATTTCATAGCTAAAATTGAATATACAGTTTAGTGTATTGTATACACAAGTGCTCTGTGGCACCACAGATCTCAAACAAGACAAATGGACGATGTCACCCTTAAACAGACAAAAGGCAATATAGGGGACTTGAGCAGCTAGAAATAAAAAGGCTTTTGTCCTTCATTGAGCTAGAAAATAGGATTAGGCTGATGTCCCTGGCTGGCTGGCACACATGCAGTACACTGCAGTGGCTAAAATGGCCGCCGAGCACCGCCTCAGTAACAGATGGATTACAAAAAATGATTTCACATCAAGGGACTGGGTACAGAAATGTTGGAGTGCTGAAGCTCCCTCCCTCTCTATTTGCTGTATCTTGTGGATTAAAGTAGCATAGGTTCTTCTGATTTCTGCCCTATTCTGTCCCTGATTGCAGCACCAACATCCTCTCCATAAGCTCCATAAGTGAAGTGCAGCAGTACGTGACTCCAGCTTATAAAGAGACTGGGTCACATGCTGCACTCAGCCAATCACAGCCATGCCATTAGTAGGCATGGCCGTGATGGCTTCTTAGGGCAAGAAGTAAAACGATGGCTGATTGGCTGCTGTGCAGCACTTCAGAAAGCGGGAAGAAAAAAACGCCGAACAACGGATCCAAACCCGAAATTTTAAACACACTGAGGATCATGGCGCCTGATCTTCCCTCACAAAACTTCAAAGACTACAATCCTCACAATCCCAATCCCTTTCCTGCTGTGAGTTTGTGTTTGCTCATGAGTGTTGATGTGTATTGATTTGCTGCCTGATATACAGTCCAGTCACCCCCTCTACTCAGTAATCACCAATCACACTAACACTCCCTTTGTTTCACAAGACATTTAGCTAGTGAATTGATAGCAACACTCGGAGCATGCTCGACCTCAAAAAGGCATAGAACTACAGGTCGATGCCATGGTAATTTATGAGGAAACAGTGGGTAGCAGAGGAAGACAACTACTTTTATAACTACTGAACGGTAAATATGTGAAATTTACATTATATTAGGAAATTATTAATGATGAGCCAGCACCAAAGTGTTCAGGTGTTTGGGTACTCGGTCCGAACACATAGTGATATTCGTGCGCTCGGCCGAGCACCCGAATATAATTGAAGTCAATGGGAGACAACCAGAAACCCTCTGCCCTGATGAGGGAGGGTGCCTGGTCCATTGGAAAAGGTCAGAAAGTGACAGAATAACCACTGAAATGGATCTGGAACAGCACTGGGACCATGTATGGGTGCATCTTGGACTCCAATGTCGCTGCTGGGAACCATATTGCCACTTTTACATAGCGACAAAATCCCGCCCAAAGTCCAGCCTCTTCAAAACATGAATTTTTTTTTAGAAGAAAAATTGTTAGGAAACATTCTTTCCTGTATATTCAATTGTATATACAGTGCAAATGCTGCCAAAAATTACAAGGAAGAAGCGCTCTGATACAGCCTGTATATCACATAAAGGAGGGCCTCATTCACATGGTGCTACAATTGTTCAGGTACACTGCTACACTCATAAAGCCTATGCACTAAGTAAAAGGGCTGGCAAAAATTACAAGGAACCGGCACACCAATACACCCTTTATTACACATAACGGAGGGCATCATACACACCCTTGAAAAATTAGGATTGATGGCCTGCTGGTGACCCTCAAAAGCATTTGGAGCAAGGGCCTGCCTGTTACCCTCTAAAACATTATAGTTGAGGGCCTGAAGGTGAGCGACCCTATAAAAAAAATGTAGTGAAGGCCTGAAGGTGAGGGAACCCTATAAAACATTGCAGTGATGGCCTATAGATGAGCAGACCATATAAAATATTAGAGGTGAGGGCCTGAAGGTGAGCGAACCCCATAAAACATTGCAGTGATGGCCTACAGGTGAGCAGACCGTATAAAACATTAGAGATGAGGGCCTGAAACCGAGAAAACCCTACAAAACATTGTAGTGAGAGCATATATATTCTGTAGGGAAGAGGAGGCGGAGGAGGAGGTGGATGAGATTGTGGATTGAGTACATTATAAAGCATACATTTAATTTGCGTTTTTGTTCCTCATTAGCTCAGCTTTCCTCTGGTGGAGTGGAGAAGTCAGGGACAATCCAGACTTTGTTCGTTTTTATCTGAGTCAACCTGTCAGCATTTTCAGTTATAATGCCACCAGCAGCACTAAATATAAGCTCAGACAATACGCTGGCTGCAGGGCAGGCCAGAACCTCCAAGGCGTAGAGCGCAAGTTCATGCCATGTGTCCAGCTTGGAAACCAAGTAGTTGTAAGGCACTGAGGGATCATTTAGGACACTGCCACAGTCTGCAATGTATTCCTATCACCATCTTCCAAAACTTTTCTCTCCTTGTTGCACTAGTTTCTGCTTCAGGGTGAGGTTGCTGGCGGGGTGTCATGAAAGTGTCCCATGCCTTGGAGAGTGTTGCCCTGCCTCTGTTGGAACTACTGTGTGTTCCCCTTGTCTCCCTTCCTCGGTTGCCTAAGGAAGTACGGACTCTGGCGGCCGCATTGTCAGATGGAAAATTTTGGAGCAATCTTTCAGCAAGTACCTTTTGGTATTGCACCGTTTTACTTGTCCTCTCCACCACAGGATTAAGAGATGAGAAGTTCTCTTTATAGCGGGGGTCGAGAAGGGTGAACACCCAGTAATCTGTATTACCTAAAATGCGTATAACGCGAGGGTCACGGGAAAGGCCGCCTAATATGAAGTCAGCCATATGTGCTAGAGTACTAACAGGCAAGACGTCGATGTCAACTTCAGGATGACACTCCATACCCTCATCCTCCTCCTCCTCCTCTTCTGCCCATCCATGCTGAACAGACGGAAATAAAGTCCCATGGGTAATAGCCTATGTAGCAGAAGCAAGTATATCCAGCAACTCCTCCACCTCTTCAATTCGTGCTGAGAAGACAAACTGGGGGAGGTATGGCTATTACCCTTTGTCATCTCCTCCACCATTACCTCGTCTGCCACATTCGAAGCATCCTCCCTAATTGTGAGCAGCAATCATTTGAGTAGACACAGTAGTCGGATGGTTAAGCTGATAATAGCTTTATCACCACTAACCATCTGTGTGGATTCATAAAAGTTTTTTAAAACCTTAGATAGGTCTGACATTACTACCCACTCCTTGCTTTTGAATAGTGGCAGTCGACTGGAAAGGCGACGACCATGGTGCAGCTGGTATTCCACAACTGCCCTCTGCTACTCACAAAGCCTGGCCAACATGTAGAATGTAGAGTTCCACCACTTGCTCACGTCGCATAACAGTCTGGATACAGAAAAAATACAGATTTTGGCCACTACACTAGGCTAGAGATAATAAAAATGTTACAATACACACTGTATTGACATGCAGTAAGGTACTGGATTCAGAAAAATACAGATTTTGGCCACTACACTAGGCCACAGATAATTAAAATTTTTACCATACACACTGTATTGACTTGCAGTAAGGTACTGGATATAGAAAAATACAGATTTTGGCCACTACACTAGGTAAGAAATAATGTAATTTTTAAGATACACTCTGTATTGACTTGCAGTAAGGTACTGGTTAGAGGAAAAATACAGATTTTGGCCACTATACTTTGACAGAGATAATGGCATTTTTACCAAACACACTTTATTGACTTGCAGTAAGGTACTGGATACCTAAAAATACAGATTTTGGCCACTACACTAGGCCAGGGATAATTAAATTCTTATGATACACACTGTATTGACTTGCAGTAAGGTATTGGATACAGAAAAATATTGATTTTGGGCACTACACTAGGCCAGAGATAATGATATTTTTAATATACTATTCGGATGT
Source organism: Bufotes viridis (assembly GCA_033119425.1). NCBI lineage: Eukaryota > Metazoa > Chordata > Amphibia > Anura > Bufonidae > Bufotes > Bufotes viridis. The sequence continues at coordinate 69,577 of JAKVIS010000304.1, forward strand.
AGTTCTATATTGTATACAAATTTGTCCCAAATAAAATGTATCCTCTGTTGAAATACTGTATATATGGTTGTGGCCTAAACACACACACAAATGTGGCTAAAACTAGTTAACTATTGCTAGAATATAAAATCACTCTCTGCTGGAGTAATTAATATAACAGTTGCGGATTGAAGACACACACAAATGTGGCACAAGGTACCAGGCACGCTGTAGTGAATAAGCCCCATTTTATAATATCTGCCCAACACGCTGCTTTATGATGGCGTTTTGTAGATGTCACTAATCTGAAATTTTTGTGTTTTATAGAAGTTTGGATAGTTAAAAAAGCGATTTTCAAGCCCAGCACTATCTGTCCCTTTCTGGTGATGCAAACCCCTTATTAAAAAAAATAAATAAATGTGCTGCACTGCTGTCAAACACACACTGTAGTCCTTAAAAGGACTGTTAGGTCTTTCAATAAGGTTTTTGGAGTAAAATAAGTAAGTTTAGAGCAAAACGCTATCTGTCCCTGCCTACTGTCTGCTCTCCCTGACTCTGAATGAGCCGAGCGCCGGACCTCAGCTCCTATATGAAATGCTATAACTTGTTCCTGCCAGCCAATCAGTGAAGGCTTACAGCTAACATGGTTATGGCCTTACACTGAGGGGAATTCATTATCTGGATTTTAATTGGCTGCTTAGAAGGCGCCAAATGTGCGGGGAAGAGACTCGAGCAATGCGACGAACACACGTGGTTCTCGGCCTAGTAAAGCCGAGTGCCGAGCATATCGATGCTCGAGCAGAACCAATACTCGGCCGAGCATGCTCGCTCATCACTAGTAATTATTGATGATGGTCTAAAACATAAGTTATATTTATGGTAACCAGATTACCCCTTTAAATATGATGGAGGTGGCAGAATGGTTTGTGGCTGCTTTGCTTCCTGAAGGTTTGGAATTATCATCATTTTACTGCACTTGTTGTCACAAGAAAGAAAAGCAGAGGAAGAAGAAGTGTGCTCACATGTTTTCAGTCACAATAAATCAGGCTACTGTATAAAGAAGAAAAATTGTGTAGAATAAGAAAAGGCTGGAAAAGCTTACAGCCAGGAAGACATGAGGATGGAGCTGAGGCTGGGTCTGCTAGGCAATACCTTCTAGCTGCATTTACTGCCTTATAACACAGTTGTAGCTATTGCAGAACCTCAAAAGCAGCTACCTACAAGAACATATATTTTTTCCTATTTAAACAGAAATACATTTTTACAATACAGTCTTTTACAATCCACAGGGTAGCAATCGCAGTGAAAACATCTTAAATAATATTCCAAAACCTTAGATAGACTATCTCCAAACTGTTAAAGGTTTTGTTTTACTGTCCAGAGTGTAGCGATTTAAATCTAAGTGAAATCACGGTAAATAGTAGTTGGGAATCTGGGACAGAGCATCTCCAGACAATTCCAGTGTTTTTTTATTTTTTCTTGCAAAAATAGGAATACAAGTGTGGAACATGTCATATTCAATGCAGAGGTTATAGTTTCAAATCTCTCAGTAAAAACACTGGAAACTGTTTTGCTAAATCTGTGACAGGTAATCTCCATAAAGTACAATTTTTTTTTTGTTTTTGTATTTACATTTTAACAGTACAGAGTGTAGCATTTTAAATCTCTGAGTGAAAACAAAATAAATAGTACTCTGAAGTCTGTGACAGGGAATCTCCAAAAATTTGAAAGTTTTTGTTTGTTTGCTTGTTTATTTTAAATAGTAATACAAGTGGGGAGTTTACAATACAAAGGGTAAAGCTTTAAGTCTTTGATTGAAAACACCGTAAATTGTCATCTAAAATTTGTGACAGATCATCTCTATGAAGTTCAAGGGCTTTTTTATCTTGCAAAAATAGCAATACAAGTGTGCAACATGTGTTTAAGAATACAGATGGTAGCGTTTTGAATCTCTGATTGAGAACATGTGAATAGCAAATTATTTTACAGGGCACCACCATACAGTTTGTGTTTTATTTTACTTTAATGACTATAGCAAGATAAGTATGCAAAGCATGTTTTACAATACAGAGGTTAGCTTTTTATATCTGAGTTAAAACAGGTAAGGACTCATGCACACAAACGTGTGCTGGCCAGGCCTGTGCTGCAGACCGCAAATTGTGGTCCGCAATGCATGGGCACTGACCGTGGGGCTGCCACATGCGGATTGCGGACCCATTCACTAGAATATGGTCCTCGATCCACATATGACTGTATGCACCGCAAAAAAGTAGTGCAAGTGGAGGCACAGACAAAAAACCCACGGAAGCACTCCATACTACTTCCCTGGGCTTCCGATCTGTGCCTCCGTTCCGCACCGCATCTCCCGATTCAAGTTAATGGGTCCGCATCCATGATGCGGGGTGCTCATTTATGGCCGGTGCCCGTATATTGCAGACCCACTATTTGCGGGCCACAATAGGGCCACGATCGGGCAACGACCATGTGCATGAGCCCTAAGGGTTTTTAGTCTTGGGAAAATAGCAATACAAGTGTGCAACACCGGTTTTACAATACAGACGATAGTCGTAGCTCGAAGTCAGTAACAGGGCATCTCCACACAGTCGAAGTTTTTTTTTTTTTTTCTTCGGAAAATAGCAATAAACAGGTGTGCAACGCATATTTTACAATACAGATAATAGCGTTTTAAATCTGTGAGTGAAAGCACCAGAAATTGTAGTCTAAAATCAGTGAAAGGGAATCTACAGATAGTTCAAGTTTTTTTTTTTGTCTTGTGAAAGTAGCAATAACATCCCTCAAATCATGTTTTACAATACAGGAAGCAGTGTTTTAAAGCACCTTAAATAGTAGTCGGAAGTCAATAACAGGGCATCATACAGTTCAAGTGTTTTTTTGTTTTGTTAAAATAGCAATACAAGTGTGCAAAGTGTGTTTTACAATAAAGAGGTTAGTGTTTTAAATCTCTGAGTGAAACACCATCAGTAGTAGTCCGAAATCTGACAGGGTATCACTGTACAGTTCATGTATTTTTTTTAGCTTTGCTAAAATAGCAATACAAGGGTACAACAAGGGTACTGTGTGGCAAATCAAATTTTCCCTGAAATTCGGATCGAATTCCACTTCGCGGATTTTGATTTGCTCAACACTTGACACCACCAGACAGTTCAAGTGTTTTTTTGTTTAGGGAAAATAGCAATACAAGTGTGCAATGCATTATTTACAATACAGAGATCATCATTTTAAATGTGCGATTGAAAACATAAATATGTTTAGTGAAAACATTAGAAATAGTGGGCCAAACTATTTTACAGAGCACCTACATACAGTTCAAGTTTTTTTTTTTGTTGTTGTTGTTTTGCAAAAATAGCAATAACAGTCTCCAAAGCGTACTTTACAAAATAGAAGGTAATATTTTTTGGGAAAAAAACATAAATAGAAGTCCTAAGTCCGGGACAGTGCATCTTCATACAGTTTCTGTTTTTATTTTATCTTGCGAAAATAGCAATAAAAGTGTGGAACTCATGTTTTACAATACAGAAGGTAGCGTTTTAAATCTCTAACTGAAAACACTGGAAAATGTAGTCCAAAATCTGTGACAGGGCATCACCAGGCAGTTAAAGTTTTCTTTGTTTTGTGAAAATCTGCAAAGCGTGTTTTAAATCTAATTGAAACCATCGTAAATAGTAATTTTCAATCTGTGACATGGCATCTCCAGACAGATCAAGGTTTTTCATTTTTATTTTTTTTTGCAAAAATAACAATATTAGTGTTGAGCGAGCAAATTGCGTGCAATTGTTAGAGACGCAAAAATCCTTTTAATGACTATTGTTGTATCTGGCAGCAATATATATTTTTAGCACAACCTGCACTAGCGACATATATTTGCCAAAAAGGCAGTACCAGCCCTGCAAACAAAGGTTGAACAGAAGGTGGGCCAGTCCTTGAGCCTGTCGGCATCTGCCAAAGTGCACGGAGGCGCAGACATGTGGGGCTGCAACTACTTTCAGTGACAATACATGTCCTTTATGGCCCACTGGGTGAATGTGGTTCTTACATAGCCACACCAGCAACTTGGCCAGGTGATGCCACTTCCGCCTCCACATTGTCACGCCGTTGGTCGTGCAACAATGTCCGCCTCTTCCTCCTTATCCTCCACCATGTGCCCCTCCAGCATACCACATGTGCAGGGCATGGTGGTGTCACGCTGTTCTGGACCTGGTTTGCCTTGGAAAAGGGAGTCACACAGGGGAGGAACTGCTCTGTGAGATTCATCAAGAAATCGAATCCTGACTTTCTCTGTGACAACTGAAAATCGGAACCATGGTGACCGACAATGGGAAAAAAATGGTGTCGGCGCTGTGTCAAGGAGGGCTGAGCCACGCGCCCTGCATGGCTCACGTGTTCAATCTGGTTGTTAAGCGGTTTCTGAAGTATTCCACCCATCTGCAAGACATCGTAAAAATGGCAAGTAAACTTTGCATGCACTTCAGACACTTGTACACCGCAATGCACACTTTCCTTGAGCTGCAGTGGCAGGATGGCATCTCCCAACATAGGCTGATATGCGACATTTCCACCTGTTGGAATTCCATCCTCCATATGTTGGACCGACTATACGAACAGAGAAAGGCCATCAACGATTTCTTGATGATCTAAGCGGATAGGAGTACTCCCCTGTGTAACTTCGATGTCATCCAGGGGTAGCTCATGCATGACACCTGCCATTTGCTCAGGCCCTTTGAGGACACCACGTTATTTGTCAGTCGCCAGGACTACGTGATGAACAACATCATTCCACTGCTTCATGTCCTGGAACAGATGGTGCTAACAATGGCTGGTCAGGGCACAGGGGACGTCGCACCTAGATCTGACTGCCACATGAGCCCTGTGGGGGCTCAGCAGGAAGACATTGGAGCACAGGCAATGTGTAGCGAAATGGGTGGTTTTTCTACTCAGCTGACAGGAGAGGAGGAGCAGGAGTATCCAGAGTAGCTACTGGGCGATGAGGAAGACGAGACTGAGCACCCAGTCACACCGTGGCAGTAGGCAGTGGAGATGGAGGAAGGTAGTCCCTCCGAGTCACTTGCACAAATGAACCAATGCATGCTCACTTGCGTAGTGACAGCTGAATTGTCACCATTCAGCAGAGGGATGACTTCTGGCTCTCCACCTTGTTGGACCCTCGCTACCAGTCCAGAATGGGGGACTTTTTTACACCCACCATGAGGAAGGACAAACTGAACTACTAGACATCCTAGAGACATCCTATGTAGTCAGTGTTCCGCTGCCTATTTGCACCATCGTCCAACCTTTCGCAGGTCGGACTGTGGAGGCCCTCTGCACTCACATTCCACTGCCATCACTGCTGGGGAGGGGTGGAATGGTAGAAGCAGTACCAGCTCCATCAGCAACAGCCTGAATCTACAGTCGCTGATGAGCAGCTTTCTTCACCCGCATAGTGAAGAAACTACTCACCATCAGCAGCAGCATGTAGATCTGGAGCAGGACCTGAACCAGAAGGTGGTGGCATAGTTAGACCATACCCTGCCACCCCACATTGAAGATCCACTGAACTACTGGGAAGCCTGGATTTGTGGCAGCAACTAGCAGAGTTTACCCTGGAAAAGCTGTCCTGCCCGGTCAGTAGTGTGGAATCAGAGAGGGTGTTTATTGCTGCAGGGGAAATGTGGAGAGACTGAACTTTGTCAAGATGAATCAGGCCTGGATCAGCCAGGATTTCCATCCAACAATGCCTGATGCATCAGATTAGATCATCCATGATGCCCTCACCCAAATCTTGACAAAATAGACTGGTTTCTTCTGGCTACTTGCCTCGGCTACTACTCTGATGCTGGCACCCGTCTGATGCCACACATCTGATGCCAAGTGCTCCTTCTTTCACCCACCTTCGTCAGCAGGTACTGGTATTGCTACCCACCTCCCCACTCTGTCACCGGGTCACTTTGTGATCTCTCTTGCCACTCTTTGGTCTCCTCCTGATACTGCTGCTGCTGCCACCTCCAGACTCTGTCATGTTGCCCCTCGGTGGCCTTCTCCTGATGCTGCTACTGCTGCTGCCGCCACCTCCAGACTCTGTCATTGTGCCACTCAGTGGTGTTCTCCTGATGCTGCTTCTGATGCTGCCGCTACCTACAGACTCTGTGATAGTACCACTCGGTGGCCTTCTCCTAATGCTGCTACTGCTGCTGCTGCCACCTACAGACTCTGTCATTGTGCCACTCGGTGGCCTCCTCATACTGCTGCCACCTCCAGACTGTGTCATTGTGCCTCTCAGTGGCCTTCTTCTGATGCTGCTACTGCTGCTGCCACCACCTCCAGACTTGTGCCACTTGGTGGCCTCCTAATACTGCTGCCAATTACAGACTCTGTCATTGTGCCACTCGGTGGCCTTCTAATACTGCTGCCAACTCCAGACTCTGTCATTTTGCCACTTGGTGGCCTTCACCGAATACTGCCACTTCCACACTCTGCCATTGTGCCACTCGGTAGTCTCCTCATACTGCTGCTAACTCCAGACTCTGTCATTATGCCACTCGGTGGCCTTCTCCTGATGCTGCTACTGCTGCTATTGCCACCTCCAGACTCTGTCATTGTGCCACTCGATGGCCTTCTCATAAGGCTACCAACTCCAGTCTCTGTCATTGTGCCACTTGGTGGCCTCCACATACTGCTGCCACCTCCACACTCTGTCATTGTGCCACTCAGTGGCCTCCTCAATCTGCTGCTAACTCCAGACTCTGTCATTGTGCCACTCTGTAGCCTGCTGATGCTGCCGCTACCTCCACATTGTCATTTTGCCCCTCTGTGGCCTCTTCCTAATGATGCCGTCCCCTCCAGACTCTGTTATTGGGCCACTCTGTGGACTTCTCATGCTGTTCCCACCCTCCCAACTTCATGACTGGGCTAATATTTTGCCTTTCGGCTTGGCTGACATCATCATTTATTTGACACTTCTGATCTGTCAGAAGGAAGATAAAATGAGACGCACAACGGATACTGTCTGTGGAGCAGCTTTAAGGCCTGTATGGTGCCATCAGAATTGGCTTAAGATTTGTAGCCAAAAGCAGACAGGATCCGTTTTTCGTGGGTTATTGTTCTGATGGATCAGAGGAAGGGCAAATTAATCAGTGACGTCAACACAATCTGACTGCTGACACCCTCTCCACTCTGTCGGAGGGGGGTTCTACTTGTAGAAGTGTTTAATAGAACAGGTTCTGTATACATCTATGTGGAATCATCGTCAGCTATAGGGTGTAAAAGCAGTGTGCTTCTTCTTAACTCTAACATCAACCTGTAAGGCTGAGTTAATACTTTAGTTATTTGGTCAGTTTTGGCCCCGTGACTGCCCAAATAAGTGAAGTATGCAGTGATTCTAAGAGCGACGCCTGTCATCTGCATGTCATACTGACAGTATTATTTCACTACCAAGCAGACTCCTTATGCGTGTTACTGCAAGGCACAGTTTTCTACACCCCTATAAAGGCTCTATGCAGTCTGGAAATAGTCATTTTTTACGAGATTTGCCCCAAATAAATTCAGATCTAAGCAATTTTTTCTGGAAGATTTGGCGAACCAGCCAAATTGACTTTTTGAAAAATTTGCTCATCTCTAGTGGTGGGAGCCCTTACAGGTCAGCTGACTGTTGAACATAAACATGGTTGTTATTCCCTTCAAGATCTAGACTCAAAGATTATTACCTAGTTCATATAAAGAAAAGTTTGGATCCCAGACTTGATGGTCCCTACTGACTGCTGTGTTAACCATTCCAACATTGTTAAAGCCAAACATATTTACATTGATAAAATATACTTAATGCTTTTAACATACGATATTTGCAGAAAAATGAGAGAGATTACAGAGTTAGCAAGTGATCCACACTGTGAGAGGGTCAGGAAATGTGGTCAGAACTCACTTTGATATTGTTTAATCAGGATTGGATCATTGAGTTGAGCATCACCTCTTTACCCCATTATGTTTATTATGTTGTGTGTTGTGTCCCAATTTCAGTAACAGTGTCTGAAACAGATTTAAAGAGCTGGCTGGCTTATAGTATTCATTATATAGTATACAATCAGGAAGCTTTTTTTACCATCATAATGTGTATGTAGTATGTGGAATGGATGCATATGAGTGGCTGCCACCTCACCACTCAGGAGTCTGCACCTTAACCAGTTGCGTAACTACCATAGCGGCAGACCATGCGACTGCTATGGGGCCCAGGGCAAGAGGGGGCCCGGTTGGAATAATCCCTCTTTTACTGGGGGTGAAAACTTGGTCAGGACTCTAGCCTCTAAAGGAACAACTTTTAGCAAATAAGGCAGTGGAAAAAATGGCCCAAGGGTCATTAAAAAAGGTTTAGGTAGAAACCCTTCTTTTCTGTGTATGGGGGGCCTGGTTTGATCCTTGCTATGGGGCCCTTACTTCTCTATGTATGCCACTGACCTTAAGTAATCATCTCTGAGGCTTGAGTCTGAGAACAAAATGGTGTTCCATTACAGCAGGTACCAAAATAGATATTGTTTGTAAAGAGAAACAAAGAAGACCAAGTGTTTGATGCAAACGCCATGATGAGGATAGTATGGTTTGGGTGGCTGCTGATGTGGAACATGCTAAGAGGCTAAGCGGAATTTATAGAGCCGCTAATTCTAAGGAAAAATGGCCTCCCGACTGGACTGATTTGCTGTGTTGGTTAAACCCAGTTAACTGGTTTAGTTAAATAAAATGGTGGAGTTGGTGGTTGATGTTATCTTTAAAAGGATTGAGATAATTGTGGCAATTCTAAATGTGTTATTTCTTATTAAATTGGCAGTAAGGTCAGGATGAAAATGTTATCATCACAACCCAACTGTAATAACAACCTGCATACTGAATGTGAATCATGGAGAAGCTACAAGAGAGAAATATATATATTATATATATCAACGCCACCTGAGAATAATGAACCTGACGATTTAGCTGAGAACTATGAAAGCCTAGACATGATAACTTTGAATTCTGATGATTATGGGACAAATGCTTCGCCTCCTGACTGTGCCCCTGTCCCTCTCCAGGAATAACTTAAAGGGAAGTGCAAGGGGAGATGCTGAGTGTCCAGTGGAGTCTACTATAGATGATGAATGGCTTCTTTGCCGGGGAATCCAGTCAGAATGTAATCATTGTGGGAAATCCTCTGGATACCTAAGCAGGCTGTGTTCAAGAGGAGGAAGACACTTGCTCACCTTTGCCCTTCTCCTCTCCAGGGGAGACCAGATATAAGATCTGCATTGGGGATATAAGGTCCGACCTAAAGGGTACACCTCAGTTAATAGATGGCCCATAAGCCCTGGTTTAAACTGAATGCAGTCAATTAGGAAACTCTCTTTTGACAATTAACAAATTATGTTCAAGAGGAGGAAAATGTGAAAGGAATTAAATGGTTAATGAACATTAATGTTGGTGCTAATTGTACTTAAATTGTCAAATCTCCATTTTCTGCTGTTTTATGCCTAAAATCTATGATTGAGAAATATGAGTCACCATTACTTGATTCGTTAACGGATGCTGGACGGATACCACAAATAGGGAACTGCTTGGCAGAATGTGATATATAGAGACAGGGGGATTTTTGCAGATAGAAGAAATACCTGTGTGTGTCCGCATGTCATTTTTCATACCATTATGTTTCTGATTGGATGTTTTGATAAATACTTGTGATTGGACATATTAAAATTAATGGCTTAAGGAGGGTGGCTGATCCACAATGTACATCTAATAAAATTGGCTAATTGGGCGCTGCCCGGCAGAGAATCGTTTAACCACCAAAGTGTCTGTGTCTTTGATTCTTTAAGTCGACCACATCCCCTGGCACCCGGAGAAACCTTATTAACCAATTTTAATCCCACAGACAAGCGAGTGTAGACCCCTAAATTGCAGCAACAGGTGGAGAATAGTGATGTCGCGAATATAAAATTTTCCGTTCGCGAACAGCGAACGCGAACTTCCGCAAATGTTCACGAATGGGCGAACTGGGCTAACCGCCATAGACTTCAATTGGCAGGCGAATTTTGAAAACCCACAGGGACTCTTTCTGGCCACAATAGTGATGGGAAAGTTGTTTCAAGGGGTCTAACACCTGGACTGTGGCATGCCGGAGGGGGATCTATGGCAAAACTCCCATGGAAAATTACGTAGGGGACGCAGAGTCGGGTTTTAATCCATAAAGGGCATAAATCAACGAACATTCCTAAATTGTTTGGAATAACATGCTTTAAAACATCCAGTGTGTGTATACGATCAGGTATGATGTTGTATCGATCAGGAAGTGTAAGGGTTACGCCCACTTTACAGACATTGACAGACCAAACTCCCCTTTTAATGCACCGCAAACAGTTCATTTGCACAACTGCAAACTCCCCATTTGCACAAGGTTGGATACCAAGCTAGCCACGTCCCGGTGATGTCATTGAAGGTTTCTTCCTCCACCCAGCCACGTACAACACCAAGGGTCCCCAAAAGGTGAATTGAATTGATTTTTCGAACGGGGAGATGGTTAAAAAAAACGCTGGCTCCCTCCCTTTGTTTTTATCCACGGTCACTGCGTCTGCGCCGTGCAATTTACTGTCACACCCGATATGAGTGGTATTTTCTGTAGTACTATTCTCATCAGTTTAATCCTCTAACGTCCCCAATCTGGGGCCATTTATTGAATAGATTTTTCGAACGGGAGATGGTTAAAAACGCTGGCTCCCTCCACTCTGTTTTTAAACCACGGTGACTGCGTCCTGCGCCGTGCAATTTACTGTCACACCCGATATGAGTGGTATTTTCTGTAGTACTATTCTCATCAGTTTAATCCCTGTTACGTCCCATATCAGGGATTGCCTTTTGTGAAAAAAAATTTAGGCCAGGTACCTTCGACTGCCTTCACAGTGACAGACCAAACTCTCATACACTGATTTCAGGAACCGGGAGATGGAAAAAGCAGCTTGGTCGGTCCTCTTACTCCCAAATTGGGGCACTGCGCGTGCACAGAGCAATGTGCTGTGACACCCTATATGAGTGGAGTCTTAACTAGTACTATTCCTATCAGTTTAATCCCTGTTACGTACCCTATCCGGTCGAATTGATTAACCATTGTCGAATTAGCGAACCATTACGACATCATGAAATAATTTAGTTCTGAGCTCTGTACTTGCTTTGTATTGAAATTGATGGGGATTTTTTTAATTGTCTGCATCATTTCTAATAAACTATTAAGAGACTTTATTATGATTTTTTATTTTATGTATTAAAAACCCATACAACATATAAAAAAAAAAGGTAAATTAATGTTTTTTCTATGAAATATTATCCAGCCGTCCGATCGCTTTTGGTCTGACCATAATGAAGCAACAGCCTTATCATCTGGGGTGTAGCAACATTGCCAACACACTCATAGAGGTGATGATTGCTTCATTGTGATACGCAAGCCCCTTCACCACAACAAGGTAACGATCACGAAGGGGAATTGACACTTGTATGTGCCTTTTTTTTTTGGTTTGTTTTTGCAGCCACAGTGCTGCACCATAGGACAGAAAATTTAGGCATGTACACATGCCTGAAAAATAATGGCACTGTTGCAGCCGCTATTGTAGCAGCGGCCGGAAAAATTGATGTTTTCCAGGCAGAAAAGTGAGTGAAACATTGCGGCTTGAACCCTAGTTGGTGGTGGAGAATTCACGAAAGTCATCCGGTATGCAGACATTAAATACAGCAGCGTGGGGACCATTTTGAGGCCAAGGCATGTAATCAGGCCTTTTGTTAGTCAAACGTATCCCCCACTGTCAGTCCCTTCGGGATCCATGCCTCATTCATCTTTACGAAGGTGAGGTAATCAACACTTTTTTGACCGAGGCGACTTCTCTTGTCAGTGACAATGCCTCCTGCTACACTGAAGGTCCGTTCTGACAAGACACTTGAATCAGGGCAGGACAGAAGTTCTATCGCAAACTGGGATAGCTCAGGCCACAGGTCAAGCCTGCACACCCAGTAGTGAAGGGGTTCATTGCTCCTCAGAGTGTCGATATCTGCTGTTAAGGCGAGGTAGTCTGCTACCTGTCGGTCGAGTCGTTCTCTAAGGCTGGATCCCAAAGGGCTGTGGCGATGAGTAGGACTAAAAAAGCTCCGCATGTCCTCCATCAACAACACATCTGTAAATCGTGCAGTCCTTGCCGCCGTGGTAGGAGGAGGATTACACTCACCTCTTTCCCTGTTAGATTCCCGTTGTGCTGTGACATCCCCCTTATAAGCTGTGTAAAGCATATTTTTTAGTTTGGTTTTGAACTGCTGCATCCTTTCCGACTTTCGGTAATTTGGTAACATTTCTGCCACTTTCTGCTTATACCGGGGGTCTAGTAGCGTGGCCACACAGTACAGGTCGTTCTCCTTCATCCTTTTTATACGTGGGTCCCTCAACAGACATGACAGCATGAAAGACCCCATTTGAACAATGTTGGATGCAGAGCTACTCATTTCCCGTTCCTCGTCCTCACTGATGTCATTGACGGTCTGTTCTTCCCCCCAGCCACGTACAACACCATGGGTCCCAGATAGGTGACAACAACGAGCACCCTGGGGTGCCTGCTGTGGTTGGTCTTCCTCCTCCTCAAAGCCGCCACATTCCTCCTCTGACTCCTCTTCCTCATACTCCTCTACCAGCGTTGCTGCAGGTCCGGCAAGCGATGATGACAAGGCTGTTTCTGGTGGTGATGGTGACCACAACTCTTCCTCTTCCTCTTCATGCTCATCTACAGCCTGATCCAGCACTCTTTGCAGGGCACGCACCAGGAAGAAAACAAATGGGATGAGGTCGCTGATGGTGCCTTTGGTGAAACTGACTAGGTTTGTCACCTCCTCAAAAAGACGCATGAGCCTACAGGCATTGCGCATGAGTGTCCAGTAACGTGGCAAAAAGATTCCCAGCTCCGCAGAGGCTGTCCTAGCACCCCGGTCATACAAATACTCGTTGACGGCTTTTTCTTGTTGGAGCAGGCGGTCGAACAATAGGAGTGTTGAATTCCAACGTGTCGGGCTGTCGCATATCAAGCGCCTCACTGGCATGTTGTTTCGCCGCTGAATATCGGAAAAGTGCGCCATGGCCGTGTAGGAACGCCTGAAATGGCTACACACCTTCCTGGCCTGCTTGAGGACGTCCTGTAAGCCTGGGTACTTAGACACAAAACGTTGTACGATGAGATTCAACACATGTGCCACTAACTCCTTGCGACGACCTCCCCCTGCTTCCAACTCGTCTCCTCATTCTCTCTGTCTCCCCTTCTGAACTTTCCCCCTCTTCTTCTCTTCGAGCAGGCACCCACGTGGCATCCGTGGACACATCATCATCAACCGCTTCACTTGTATCTGACACCTCAGCAAAGGAAGCAGCAGCGGGTACAACATCATCATCATCATCATCATCACACTGAACGTCCATGTGTGTAATCCTGCCTGACTGAGACATATCCCCGTAATCTACATCATCTGGCAATAATGGTTGCGCATCACTAATTGCATCCAACTGATGTGTAAATAACTCCTCTGACAGATCAAGTGAAGCGGCTGTGGTGGTAGTGGTGGTGGTGGCGGCGGGCGGGTGCGTGGTGACTTGATAGCAGGTGACCGAAGCTGAGCTGGAGGAGGACGGTGCGTCAAGGTTCTTAGTGGAAGCTGTTGAAGATTGGGTGTCCTGTCTAAGCCAGTCAACTATGTCCTCAGAATTTTTTGTGTTCAGGGTACGTGGCCTCTGAACACTGGGCATTATTCCAGGGACAGTGGAAATCACAGCACCACGACCACGACGGCCCCTACGGGGTGGCCTGCCTCTGCCTGTCATTTTTTTTTAGATAAGTGGTACTACGCGTGCTAGGTACTGTGCCACCCGGTATCAATGGTTGGCACTGGCAGTGGGCACACTACAGTCAGTGGAAGCGGGCCTGACACACACTGGCAGCAGGCAAGCAACTGAATTTAGACTACTGTCTAAAAATTAAATGCCTTATTTATCGGCAAGCTACTGTGCCACCCGGTATCAGTGGTTGGCACTGGCAGTGGGCAAACTACAGTCAGTGGAAGTCGGCCTGACACACACTAGCAGCAGGCAAGCAACTGAAATTAGACTACTGTCTAAAAATTAAATGCCTTATTTATCGGCAAGCTACTGTGCCACCCGGTATGAGTGGTTGGCACTGGCAGTGGGCCCACTACAGTCTGTGGAAGAGGGCCTGACACACACTGGCAGCAGGCAAGCAACTGAAATTAGACTGTGTAAAAATTAAATGCCTTATTTATCGGCAAGCTACTGTGCCACCCGGTATCAGTTGTTGGCACTGGCAGTGGGCACACTACAGTCTGTGGAAGTGGGCCTGACAAACACTGGCAGCAGGCAAGCAACTGAAATTAGACTACTGTCTAAAAATGAAATGCCTTATTTATCGAGCAAGCTACTGTGCCACCCGGGTATCAGTGGTTGGCACTGGCAGTGGGCACACTACAGTCAGTGAAAGTGGGCCTGACACACACTGGCAGCAGGCAAGCAACTCAAATTAGACTACTGTCTAAAAATAAAATGCCTTATTTATCGGCAAGCTACTGTGCCACCCGGTATGAGTGGTTGGCACTGGCAGTGGGCACACTACAGTCAGTGGAAGCGGGCCTGACACACACTGGCAGCAGGCAAGCAACTGAATTTAGACTACTGTCTAAAAATTAAATGCCTTATTTATCGGCAAGCTACTGTGCCACCCGGTATCAGTGGTTGGCACTGGCAGTGGGCACACTACAGTCAGTGGAAGTCGGCCTGACACACACTGGCAGCAGGCAAGCAACTGAGTTTAGGCTACTGTCTAAAAATTAAATGCCTTATTTATCGGCAAGCTACTGTGCCACCCGGTTTCAGTGATTGGCACTGGCAGTGGGCACACTACAGTCTGTGGAAGTGGGCCTGACAAACACTGGCAGCAGGCAAGCAACTGAAATTAGACTACTGTCTAAAAATTAAATGCCCTATTTATCGGCAAGCTACTGTGCCACCCGGTATCAGTGGTTGGCACTGGCAGTGGGCACACTACAGTCAGTGGAAGTAGGCCTGACACACACTGGCAGCAGGCAAGCAACTGAATTTAGACTACTGTCTAAAAATTAAATGCCTTATTTATCGGCAAGCTACTGTGCCACCCGGTATCAGTGGTTGGCACTGGCAGTGGGCACACTACAGTCTGTGGAAGTGGGCCTGACACACACTGGCAGCAGGCAAGAAACTGAATTTAGACTACTGTCTAAAAACTAAATGCCTTATTTATCGGCAAGCTACTGTGCCACCCGGTATCAGTGGTTGGCACTGGCAGTGGGCACACTACAGTCAGTGGAAGTCGGCCTGACACACACTAGCAGCAGGCAAGCAACTGAAATTAGACTACTGTCTAAAAATTAAATGCCTTATTTATCGGCAAGCTACTGTGCCACCCGGTATGAGTGGTTGGCACTGGCAGTGGGCACACTACAGTCTGTGGAAGAGGGCCTGACACACACTGGCAGCAGGCAAGCAACTGAAATTAGACTGTGTAAAAATTAAATGCCTTATTTATCGGCAAGCTACTGTGCCACCCGGTATCAGTTGTTGGCACTGGCAGTGGGCACACTACAGTCTGTGGAAGTGGGCCTGACAAACACTGGCAGCAGGCAAGCAACTGAAATTAGACTACTGTCTAAAAATGAAATGCCTTATTTATCGGCAAGCTACTGTGCCACCCGGTATCAGTGGTTGGCACTGGCAGTGGGCACACTACAGTCAGTGAAAGTGGGCCTGACACACACTGGCAGCAGGCAAGCAACTCAAATTAGACTACTGTCTAAAAATGAAATGCCTTATTTATCGGCAAGCTACTGTGCCACCCGGTATGAGTGGTTGGCACTGGCAGTGGGCACACTACAGTCAGTGGAAGCGGGCCTGACACACACTGGCAGCAGGCAAGCAACTGAATTTAGACTACTGTCTAAAAATTAAATGCCTTATTTATCGGCAAGCTACTGTGCCACCCGGTATCAGTGGTTGGCACAGGCAGTGGGCACACTACAGTCAGTGGAAGTCGGCCTGACACACACTGGCAGCAGGCAAGCAACTGAGTTTAGGCTACTGTCTAAAAATTAAATGCCTTATTTATCGGCAAGCTACTGTGCCACCCGGTATCAGTGGTTGGCACTGGCAGTGGGCACACTATAGTCTGTGGAAGTGGGCCTGACAAACACTGGCAGCAGGAAAGCAACTGAAATTAGACTACTGTCTAAAAATTAAATGCCCTATTTATCGGCAAGCTACTGTGCCACCCGGTATCAGTGGTTGGCACTGGCAGTGGGCACACTACAGTCAGTGGAAGTGGGCCTGACACACACTGGCAGCAGGCAAGCAACTGAATTTAGACTACTGTCTAAAAATTAAATGCCTTATTTATCGGCAAGCTACTGTGCCTCCCGGTATCAGTGGTTGGCACTGGCAGTGGGCACACTACAGTCTGTGGAAGTGGGCCTGACACACACTGGCAGCAGGCAAGAAACTGAATTTAGACTACTGTCTAAAAATTAAATGCCTTATTTACCGGCAAGCTACTGTGCCACCCGGTATCAGTGGTTGGCACTGGCAGTGGGCACACTACAGTCAGTGGAAGTGGGCCTGACACACACTGGCAGCAGGCAAGCAACTGAATTTAGACTACTGTCTAAAAATTAAATGCCTTATTTATCGGCAAGCTACTGTGCCACCCGGTATCAGTGGTTGGCACTGGCAGTGGGCACACTACAGTCAGTGGAAGTCGGCCTGACACACACTAGCAGCAGGCAAGCAACTGAAATTACACTAAATTGTAAAAATTAAATGCCTGTTTTGATGCAAAGTCCTGTGCCACACGGGATGACAGGGGTGGGCACTGGCAGTGGGCACACTACAGTCAGTGGAAGTCGGCCTGACACACACTAGCAGCAGGCAAGCAGCTGAAATTACAGTAAAGTGTAAAAATGAAATGACTTTTTTTATGCAAAGTCTTGTGCCAGCCGGTATGAGTGGTGGGCACTGGCAGTGGGCACACTACAGTCAGTGGAAGTCAGCCTGACACACACTGGCAGGCAACTAACCTTAGATTAAAGTGTAAAATGAAATGCCTTTTTTGATGCAAAGTCCTGTGCCACACGGGATGACAGGGGTGGGCACTGGCAGTGAGCACACTACAGTCAGTTGAAGTCGGCCTGACACACACTAGCAGCAGGCAAGCAGCTGAAATTACACTAAAGTGTAAAAATTAAATGCCTTTTTTATGCAAAGTCCTGTGCCAGCCGGTATGAGTGGTGGGCACTGGCAGTGGGCACACTACATTCAGTGGAAGTCAGCCTGACACACACTGGCAGGCAACTAACCTTAGATTAAAGTGTAAAAATTAAATGCCTTTTTTGATGCAAAGTCCTGTGCCACACGGGATGACAGGGGTGGGCACTGGCAGTGGGCATACTACAGTCTGTGGGCCTGCAGCTCCTCACACACAGGCAGGCCAGGCAACTGCAATATGTATATAAAGGAAAAAAAAAAGCAGACTAATGTTGCAGCCCTAAAATGGGCTTTTTGGGGTGCTGTCAGGACGCTGTCCTTACAGCAGAGATCAGATGAGTCTTTCGGGACAGGAGTGGACACTTAATATACTAGCCTAGCTATCGAATTCCCTATTAAATCAGCAGCAACTACACTCTCCCTCCTCTCACTAAGAATGCAGCTTCAGAATGAATCTAAAATGGATGCTGTGCAGGAGATGGGAGGGTCTGGGAGGGAGGGTATGCTGCTGATTGGCTGGAATGTGTCTGCTGACTGTGAGGTACAGGGTCAAAGTTTGCTCAATGATGATGTATAGGGGGCGGACCGAACATCGCATGTGTTCGCCCGTTGAGGCGAACGCGAACAAACTATGTTCGCCGGGAACTGTTCGCCGGCGGATAGTTCGGGCCATCTCTAGTGGAGAAGGGACAACAAGGAATGTGCACCTAAAAATGCCAAATCCCTTTGATGAGTGCTATGGTCGTTGCTTGATTGAACCAGTAGCAACAGCAGCCATATCAGTTTCCCCAACATGTTGGAGCTTTTTTTTAATGTAACGTGCCAGGCTGAGGCCAATCAGCAAGAAGACAGCTTCCGTCTCAATGCCCAGGTTCAGGACTTCCTAAACTCTGGCCCTCTCAGGCACATACTCTGTTCCCTGACTTCATGTATTTCTGGGCAGTCAGACTGGAACAATGACCCAAATTGGCACAACACGCTCTCTTTCTTCTTTTAGCACCCAGTGTCATCTCGGAGAGGGTGTTCAGTGCTGGGCGTGGGTTGGGGGGCGCGTTTGGTTGGTGGCGTGATGACACCTAAACAGACCGAGTTGTCCTCCACCAGTATCTAAAACATTACTTTTGTCAAAATAAACCAATCCTGTATTGGGGAGGATTTTCACATTTCTCAAATAGATCTGGCCTTGCTTGTCACCACCGCCATCATACCACTGTTGCAAAATAACAACTATCATGTTCTGTACATCTGCTGCTGCCTCCATCATGCCACCGCAACCATCATGCCACACAAGTTCTGCTGCCTCTATCATGCCACTTTTGCCTTCACACCACTGCTGCAGGCTGCAGACCATCATCTTCCATAAGCCGGCTGCTGTCTCATTCATGCTGTGCCTGCCAACATATACCACATGCCTGTTGTTGCCGCTGCCACCTCAGCTGCCACTTATTCCCTACTGCCACCACTATTAACGTAAAACATCTACAACTACTACCACTACTATAACTGCTACTAATTATGCAAAGCTGTCCTACTGCCTTGTATGTTCAATGCTATGCTACTCCTGCTGCCGCTACTACCGTATTGCGGTCACTTGCGGTTATATCCATACCCTTTCCACATCCACACTGCACTGCTGCTGCTCCCAACTATAAGGCAGAATTTTTTTTAGATTTTTGGCAAATACAGTTTGTACAAAATTATTTGGGCCTCTCTGCCACATGTCAAGGCGGTCTCTGTAAGACTGGAACCTAACACTAAATGCTACCTGTTATGTGCCATAATGGCCACCATAAAATTGATTGAGTGCAAGTTCCACATGCATGCTGAGTCCACTCTGCTTTTTATCATTTTTGGTGCCAAAATGGCCTCCATTACATTCAGGGAATGCAGGTACAAACATGCATGCTGAGCCCACTTTATACCTCTCCTGTTGCGAGACGGCTTCCAATGAATGCAATGAGAGTCCTCTCTATAATTCTCCTGGTGCCAAAAGGCTTCCAGTAAGTGCAGGGAGAGCAGGCTACAGCTTTATACTTACACTAATTAAAATCACTCTATGGGGCAGATAGGCTGGTCAGGGGTGCAAGACTAAATGGAGTCAGGCTCAACTCCAGTACAAACTGCCAAGAAAAAGTGGGTCAGTCAGCAGATCCCAAT